>GG745350.1:207938-233716 GCA_000151295.1 Allomyces macrogynus ATCC 38327 | reverse complement strand
GGCCCATTTTAGTTCCAGGGGGGGGTGGCCGTGATTCGGGAAACCATTCAGTTTCGTCCGCCCGAAAAAAAAAAAGCGGCCAACCCCACAAAAACCCCGCGCAGCGAGAGAACGGAGACTTTCGATCTCTTCAGTCACGAGCACGTTTGTGGGTGAAGTCGAGGCAGCAATAGCAAGGACATGGCACACGAAAACATTGTCTGCAAATTCGACGTCATTCGCCCCCCCCCCCCCCCCCAAGGCCCCCCGACCACCGCGCACGCACGCACGGAAAGCAAGAAAGAAAGAAAGAAAGAAAGAAAGAAAGAAAGAAAGAAAGAAAGAAAGAAAGAAAGAGGTATGATGCAGGGTGTGGATCGCTCCGAACAAGGAAAAAGAACGGCAAAAGCAAGCGAGGAACAGAACCGCAACGATCAACAAATACAAACTAACGCGCGACAGGCCTCACGTCAGCGCGCGTGCACGCCCACTTCCACCACCGTTCACGACGGGCGGCGTATCAGGCCGTGGTGGGACCATGACGCCCTCGAAATACGGGTGGCCGAGCGCGTGCCGGGCCGTGAACCGCTCGTTTGGGTCGTAGGCGAGCATATGCTGCCGTGATGGATGAGTGGTGAGAAATGATATCCCATCGATCAATGACAGGGTGGAGAAAACGTACGCGCAGTAGTCGCAATGCAAACTGCGACGTCGAGGGCGGGAACACCGACTCGAGCGGCCGTGGTGCCCATTTCGGGAACTCGGGAGCGAATTGCGGCAGGTCCTCGACTTGGGCCCAGACGTTGGCGTTGGGCGTGCCGAGAATACGGAAGATGTGGAAGAGCTCGTCGATTTCCGAGTCGCCTAGAGCTCGAAAGTCAGTGTCTGTGACGGGAAGAGCGGAGACAGCGAACAGGACAAACGAACCGGGGAACAGCGGCCGGCCCAGCAGCATTTCGGCAAAGATGCAAGCGGTACTCCAAATATCGACGCCGTACGAGTACTTTTGCGACCCGAGCAAAATTTCGGGCGGGCGGTACCAGAGCGTGACGACTTCGTGCGTGTAAGTGCGCATGGGCAGGCTGACGGCGCGCGCGAGGCCGAAATCGCCGAGCTTGAGGTTGAGCTTAGCGTCGATGAGGATGTTCTAGAGGGTTGTTGAAATGGTTGATCAGACGCTGAATGACAAAATGGAGCTAAGCTGATCAACGGTGAACAAGTGGTACCTGCGGCTTCAAGTCACGGTGCATGATCCCGCGCTGGTGGCAGTACTGCAGCGCGTCGAGCAGCTGGTAGAGAAAGCTTTGCGTCATGTCGGCGCGCAACGGACGGTCGCGGTACCGCTCCATGAACATTTTCAAGTCGCCGTCGAGAAACTCGAAGACCAAGAACAGGTTGGGCGCGTTCAATGCGACTCCTTCGAGCGGGACAATGTTGGGGTGCCTGAGCTCGAGTAGCAGACTCGTTTCGCGTAAGGCCGTGGCCGGGATCCCGTCGGCCTCGGCATCGAGCCGAATACGCTTGAGGGCGACGACTTTACCCGTGGCACGGTGCTGCGCGCGAAAGACGACGCCGTAGGTGCCTTCGCCGATGCGGTCGAGGCACGTGTACTGGTCGAGCAGCGACGGCGGCTGCGCGTGGTGGCTCGCGGCGGCCGACATGGCAGCCATTCCGTGGGGGTCGGTTGGTCGGTTGGTCGGTTGGTCGGTTGGTCGGTTGGTGGTAGTAGGAGCGGACTTGGTGAGGAGACTTGGAAGTGCTGCCAGAGCGCTGGCGACGGCGAGGTGCCGGTTGGTTGAGGACGGTTGACTTGCCACGGCGGCTGGTGTGAATGGCTTCGTGGTCGCGCGGCAAGGGCGGCCCACGATACGATGGAGCTCGCCGTGCTGCTGCAGTGCGGACACAACGACGAGGCGCACCAACGAAGCGCCGGCAAACGTGACCGCGCATCGGTGGTGGGACCGGCCGCACGTGCCCTGAAAGCAGGCACTTGCCGCAACCTGAGCTGCCACGCGCCAGGCGGCCGACGCTTCCATCTGCCTGCCAGCGCTGTCGCCTGCACGCGCCCTCAAGCGCGCGCGGCTCCGGCCGGCCACGCTCGCCACGGCCACTTCGGCCATGCCCAACAGCCACCGTTCACGACGGCAGCAGCGACGTCGACGTCGACGACGGCCACGGCATCAGCAGCCGTGATCCGCGCCCACGAGTGCCCGCACTAAGCGCCAAACGGCCGCCACGGAGCGTGCTCACGGCCCCTGCGCTACTTCCTCGCGTTGGATCGACACCACGGCAACCAACCCACGACGCGTCGTTTGCCCGTTTTCCAAGCACCAAGCTCGAAGCTGCAATCACTCGGAATACCACCACGACCGCCACCATGAGCTTTGGGAAAAAGGACGAGGACGCCGGTGCGCACTGCCGCTCGCTCTTGCTGCCCAATCGCGCCGCACGCGGGTCCTCACCTCTGGCCTGATCTGATCGATCCTAGAGTCGCGCGGCGTCTTCTACGACAAGTCGCAGGTGCTGCTCGAGACGCGCGTCTTCAACGAGACGCCGCTCAACCCGCGCAAGTCGCGCCTGCTGCTCGGCAAAGTCCTGACCTTACTCTACACGGGCGAGCACCTGACGCGCGCCGAGGCCACCGACCTGTTTTTCGCCACCACCAAGCTCTTCCAAAACAAGGACCCGGGCCTGCGCCAAATCATCTACCTGCTCATCAAGGAACTTGCCGACAAGGCCGACGACGTGCTCATGGTCACGTCCTCGCTCACCAAGGACATCAACGCCAAGCCCGAGGAACTGTTTGCCTCGCCCAACCTGCTCTCCTCGGCCGCCGCCAGTTTCGGGTTCTCATTTGGGTCGCGCACCACGTCCCTGTCCTCGGCCTCGGCCGCCCTCGGTGCCGGGGCGGGGCCCGGCGCAGTTCTCGGCACCAATGTCTGCCACCGCGCCAACGCCCTGCGCGCGATTTGCCGCATCATGGACCCGTCGACAATTCCGGCGATTGAACGGTTCTTGAAACAGGCAATTGTCGATCGCACCGCGGCCGTCTCGACGGCCGCGCTCGTCTCGTCCTACCACGTGTTCCCCGTTGCGCGCGACCTGGTCCGCCGGTGGGTGAATGAAGTGCAAGAGGCACTGACGTCGCCCAAGGTGACTTCCACGAGCCCGTCGGCCTACTTGTCGACAGGGTACATTGTCCAGTACCACGCGCTCGGCCTGCTGTATCTGATCCGGCAAGCCGACCGGATGGCCGTCGCCAAGCTGGTGCAGTCGCTCGCGCGCACGTCGAATGTCCGGTCGCAGTGGGCGCAGTGCATGCTCGTCCGTTTCGCCGTCAAGTGCTGCGAGGACGAGTCGGCGTCGTTTGGCGGGAAAAACATGGTGTCGGTCGACGGGTCGCTGTCCGCGGCCATGTACGAGTACCTGAAGTCGCTGTGCAACAACAACGACATGGTCATGCTCGAGGCGGCGCGCGCGCTCGTGTCGATGGTCAACTCGACGCCCGCGTCCTTGACGGCGACGCAGGTGCAGCCGGCGGTCACGGCGCTGCAGCAACTGCTGGTCTCGCCGAAACCAGCGCTCAAGTTTGCGGCGCTGCGCACGCTGCACCAGTTGGCGCAAGTGAACGCGTCGCTCGTGACCACATGCAACCTCGACATGGAGCAGCTCGTGTCCGACTCTAACCGGTCGATTGCGACGTTTGCCATCACGACCTTGCTCAAGACGGGCACCGAGTCGTCGGTCGACCGGCTCATGAAACAAATCTCGTCGTTCATGTCGGAAATCTCCGACGAGTTCAAGGTGATCATCATTGACGCGATCCGCGTCTTGGCCGTCAAGTTCCCCGCCAAGCAAGCCGTCATGCTCAGCTTTCTCGCGTCGGTCCTGCGCGACGAAGGCGGGGTACGAGTACAAGCGATCGGTCGTGGAAGCCATTTTCGATCTCGTCAAGGTCCTGCCCGACTGTCTCGAAACGGCGCTCGCGCACCTGTGCGAGTTCATCGAAGACTGCGAATTCACCAAACTTGCTGTGCGCATCCTGCACTTGCTCGGCGCCGAAGGACCCAAGACGCGCGACCCGGCAAAGTACCTGCGGTACATTTACAACCGCGTCATTCTCGAAAACTCGAACGTGCGCGCGGCCGCCGTCACGGCGCTCGCCGCGTTTGGCGCGCACGTGGACGCTGTGCGCCCGACCGTGCGTGTCTTGCTCACCCGATGCCTCGACGACCCGGACGACGAAGTGCGCGACCGCGCGACATTTAACCTGGCCGCGCTCGACCAGGCCGAGTTGCGCGCGCAGTACCTGCTCAACGATACGGTCCTGGCCGTGCCGACGTTGCAGGCCAAGCTCGCGCACTACACGGCCGCTGGCGATTTCACGAGCGCCGTCGACGTGGCTGCGGTCCCGCGGATCCCCAAGGCCGAACTGGTGCCGGCACGCCGTCGGGCCGGGTCCCCGACCCGCGGCGGCGCAATGAATTCGCCGATGCTCGGATCCCCGGCGATGCGCACGATGACGCCGACGTTGGGACCCGCGACGCCGACGCCCGCAGCGGCCGCGGCGGGCCCCACGGGTGCGTCGACGCAGTGGCTCGAAAAGGAGCCGTTGTTGGCGCCGCTCCTGCCGACTTTGTTCAAGTCGACGACCGCCGTGCCGCTGACGGACCGCGAGCTCGAGTACCACGTGTCGGTCGTGAAACACGTCTTCCGCGACTGGCTGGTCCTGGAAATCGAGGTGGTCAACACGATGCCCGAAGTCTTGCTCGAGAACGTGGCCGTCTCTTTGGTCCCGGACACCCCGATCGATACCGTCATGAAACAGATGGCGGTTGTGCCGATCGCGTCACTGAAAGCACACGACGCGCAACGCGTGTTTGTCGCGTTCCAGCGAGCGCCCGGTGCCGTGCCGACCGTCTCGTTTGCGACCAAGTTGACGATGACCGTCAAGGACTGCGACCCGGTCACGCACGTGCCGGATTCGGACCAGGGGTACCCAGAGGAATTTGCCGTCGAGGACGTCGACATTACCTTGGCCGATTACATGCTGCCCACGACCGTGCCGGACTTTTCGTCCGCGTGGGATGCGCTCGATGAGCCGTCCCAGGTCGTCGAGACGCTGCAGGTGCCGGGGATTCCGACGCTCGCGGTGGCGGTCGCGCAGATTGTGGATTTGCTCGGGATGCGCGCGCTCGAAGGGTCCAACATGGTCCCAGCTGAAAAGCACGCGCATACGTTGGTGCTCGGTGGCGTGTTTTTGGGAGGCGTCCCTGTACTCGTGCGCGTGCGGATGGTCTTGGATGCCGGGGCGCAGGCGGTCGCCATGGAGGTGGCCGTGCGTGCGGGGGTCCCGGAGGTCGCGCAGGTGGTGGCGCAGGCGTTGCAGGGGTGAGCCGTCGTGGAGAGAATGCGAGGGATGGGTTGGTGGAGGGAGATGGCGAGCTGAAGTTTGGTTTGGATTGGATTGCGAGGTTCAGTTGTGTTTTGCGGAAATACATACATCAATACAGTCAAGAGGAAGACGGTTGGGATGATGGAAGAGGATGTGGTGCCGATGGCATGATGTGGATGCATCATGCAACTGACCTCACGATGAGGAACGATGGTAAGTTCCGTCTGATGCCATTGCATGGACAGCATTGACGCGTTGATCTCGCAAGGATGGCGACTGCCAGAACTGGCTCAACCCGTCCGTGCCAACCAACAGCGGATTCGATGCGCGGGGTGGATGGTGAATGCTCCTGACCCATAACATTTTGGGGCAAAAGACACCTGCGTCAGGCACAGCAGAGGAAGGATTTTCACAGAGCGGCAATGGTTTGAGCACTAGAGCAAACCCTCTGTTCTTGAGACGTCCATGGATCTGTCTCAAGTTACTTTACGCTGAGTAAAGCGTTTTATGCTGCCCCTTCATGCCAGTGCCCTTGTCATGCATGGAGATTGACAAATGCAGGTATTACAGTTCTAGCACACCCAATCAACTTTCCACACTGAGGACATGGTGCGCATATCGACAAACACTGCAACGTCGTGTCCTTGAATCAAGGGAACCAAGGCAAGGGTCGATAGAACGACTGACCAAGAAAAGGGACACTGTTCTTCCACGTCCTTTTCAGGCTTCCACGTCACAAGGCTCCTCAACCGTCGCTTCACTCGCTTCTGGTGTGCAAGCGCCAGCCAGTTTTTCCACGTCATCTCCCTTCCCCAAACAGTCGCAAGGAACGGAACCCAAGCGCAAGCAAGTTCGACCAACCAGCAGCTGTTCAACCTCATCCCGCACTTGCAACCACGGCCAGCGCGAATCATCAATAATTATGGCCAGCTCAGCGCCTTCACCATCGTCGGCCCTACCCAACACGGTCACCGTTTCAGCGAATGCCTGCGGCCCCTTTGCGATTTCGCGAGGTCACAAGAGCATCATCGCTATTGGCAAGCACATTCAATACCAAATCGAGACGCCAGGCATGACAGTCGTGCACATCAAGGCCGCAACGACCTGCGGGCTGGGCAAGCTCGACATGTCTGTGATGACCTATGACACAACAATGCGCGACGCCCCTGACGATGCGCGACTGCACCGATTTCTCGCGACAGCTATTGCGCCTGGTGACGTGATCATCATGGTCGGCCATGGGCGATTCTGGCCTGGTCTGACCATGGGCACGTTGCGCCAAATCGATGCGCTTGGGGCCACAGGGATTGTCAAGGACGGTAGTTCACGGGAAGAACCGTGGGCGTTCTGCGCGCGGGTCGACGATCCAAAGACCGTGGCCCAAGTTGGAGGCATTCGCGACGCCAAGGATGGGATCCCGACCAAGCGGTTCGAAAAGACCTACGCCATGGAGTCTCTCAAAGACTATGTGCCGCATTACCTGGAGCGGTCCGGCGGGTTCACCAGGCGGCAAGTTTGGGGCCGTGTGGCCACGCGTGGTGGCCGAGCTGACGCAGAAGTCTTTGTGGATGGGGTCCTTGTCACGACTCAGCGAAAGGGTGGACTGGCGTTGTTTTCCGTCTATGCTGACCGCATCGGCACCGTACAATGGTTCGACACGAAATCTGACATTTTTGTTTCAGAAAAGCTGCAGGCGGCGGTAAACGCTGTCATGAACGAGCAGGAACTGCGTGTCTCGGTATTGGTCGCCTTTGACGATGGGTTTACGCAAAACGTCAACGAGAATGCGCGCCAAGTGATCCGGCATGTGTTCAACGTCCGTATGATGAGGGAAACGAGGCCGGGTAATGGGTTTTGCGCGCTTGTCCGCCTCTATGAGAAGTGGAGAGATTGGCCGAATTGTGCTGTCGTGTGGCTGCCAACGGACGCACCAGTTGAAAGTGGTATTTCTCGGTGGGTTCGGTTTGATTTATGAATGCAGACGTTGAGCGAGTGATTGTTGGCTGTTGTCCTGTTCGCATTGGCGGCCGGTTGTCAACACAATTGGTTAGTTCGCTCTAGCCCAGCTTCATTCTTGAGAAGCGTCTTCTTGCCCACGGCCGCAGCCTGCTTGCTGCTTGCTATTTTGTGGCCCCATTCTTTTCCCCGCTCACAGCAGCGTCCTAGCCCTTGGCCACATTACATCGCATTGCACTTGACCAGCTTCAATGGTACGCTCATCTCATACTCTGCCTAGCGTCATGTCCTCGCGCACGGCCGAAATACTATAAGTTGTCGCGAAATTGCTGCTGGAGGAGCAACCGTCAGACTGCTCAGGTTATGAAGGTGCTGAGGGCGCTGAACCTCGCATCAGGACCGAAAGGGCAAACAATCGTTGTGGCAAGCCTCTCAAGGACGACAGTTGTCCACAGTGGTTCTGGCATGGAGGTCGAGCTGCAGAATACACCACAGCCAGCTCCACCGCTTCCTGATCCGTTATGATCAGTTCAGTTGGTCCGATTCCCGTCCGACGTCCAAGTGACAAGGTTTGAAAGTTGTCATAAAGAGGTGCCCAACCCCAGCAGGGGGCATTGTGATCACTTCAACAAGCGAGAAGCCATGGAGGAAACAGCAACAAGGCACAATCAGGCCTCAGTCCATCTCTCATCAATTTTAGACACCATGGAATGAAAGGCGGTGTTGCTCCTCCCCACGGACGGCTGATCTTGTGCCGTCATGGGCACCTATCAAGAGCCGACATGCTGAAACAGCAGCAACGATCACAACAACGATGCGTGAGGATGCAAAGTGAACGTGTTGCGGTTCAAAAAGAAGTCTCGAAATGACGAAGTGCGCTTGGGTCACGACTGCTGGTTCGAGGCTTAAACAAGCGATGATGCCTGCTAATGATGAACCTTGAAATGATTGAAGCACTGCCAGTTTATTGACGATGAGCGTGAAGCTTCCATGCGGCTGACATTGCGTCTGCCCTAATTACTGGTCATGACATTTCTCGAAAATCTAACGGCTACAGCCACGTGCACGACCTCCAGTCTTCCAGTAAGCACGGCCACTTCCTAACGCAAGCATGCACGGCAAGGTCGAGGACTCCCTATCTTCGTTGAAGTCGATTGCAGTCCGGATGGCCGAGCAACACAAGGAGAAAACGCGGTCACGGGACACGACGCCGACATTTGAGTCGTCGTTGACGTCGGCAGCACAGCAGCGACGATGTGCTCGCAAGCTGGCCCCTTCGACATTTGACCACCAATATCGCCACTTGGCGCAACTTTTCTACGCACTCAAGGCTTCCCTGATTCCATCCGTTGCCGTCGAATCGTCGTGGCAGTCGGATCCGTCGTGATCTCTCACGCTTTGGGCCAGCCCCACAGCTGCAGCCACCATGTCGCGTCCAGCCTTCCCGCGCCGCGACCAATCCACGGGCGCAGGCGCGCCGATGCAGCAGCCGGGCGCGCTCCCGCCCAAATCGCAGTCGCGGTCTCGCGAACGCATCGACAAGTACCGGCAGCGGTACATCACGCCCGACGATGCGAGCCCGATGCCGTCGCGCAGACCGAGCAATGCCGAAGACATTCCGCTGCATCCGCGCGTCGAGGACGCCATGGCCGAGATTCGCACCAACTGGCCGTTCATGCTGCAAGACGACTTTCAGGACGTGCCGGTGGCAATGCAACTGCTCGAGAGCCCCGGCGCGCGCTCGGTGCGCGCGTTTGACGACGTACTCGGCCGGCTCGAGCCGTCGATCGATACGATTGTCGACGGTATGAGGCTGCGCTGCTTGTCTGGATGAGTTGTGGTCTTTGAACTCGCGCTGATCCACCGTGACCACGACAGACTATCACCACAGCTTCAATTTCTCGATCCAGTACTACTCAGAGACGGTCGAGGGCATGAACGGTGCGTCTTCGTCGACCTTCACGCATTTGTGATGCTCGTTTCTGATGCCGTTCCCGCATCAGACGTGCAGCGCCGTTTGCAGTCGATGAAGGCCATGCTCTTGCAATCGCGCGACCATTTGCAGCTCAAAGAATTCGACCTCATGGGGCTCTGGAATAAGAGTCTCGTGTACAAGGAAATGCTGCGCATCATGGACGTCATGTTCGTGTTCCCATCCCTTGTTCGTATAAGCGACCTGAATCGCCCTCTCATCATCGTTGCCCAGCGAAGAGATGAGGAATGCGCCCGGCCAAATTGAGCAGCTCGTCGCGGGCAAGTACTACTACTCGGCCGTCAAGACGCTCAACAATGCGACCAAGACCATCAACGGGCCCGAGTGCCGCCGCATCGGCGCTCTCGACGATGTGCGCAAGCAGCTTGGGCTGTTCAAGGAGGTGCGATTCGCTTTTTTCGCCCCTCTCCGCTTTTTTCGCCCCTCTCCGCCTATTCTTCGACTGACAGGATTTCCTCTCTCGCCAGTCCATTTTTGAGAGCATCGTCAACGACCTCAGCAATCACGTCTACCTCAAGTCGCCCTACGCCGAAGACCGGTGGACCAACTACGCGGCCGCCAACGGTATCGCCTACACGACCTCGGCCGCACGCGCGAGCTCCATCTCCACGTCGACTCTGGGCCCGGCAGCTGCCATTGGCGCCGGCGGCCGCCGACGGTCAATGGTCCCGCCCACTAGCGCCGGCGGTCCACGCAGCTCCATTTCCGACAGTCTCCGCGACCTGGTCGCGACGCGTTCCCCCGTCAACGGGACGTCGCTGAATCGCACCGCGCCCTGGGCTGATAACGCGATCACGCTCGACGGGGGCGGTGGCGCATCGAGCGACGTGGACGTTGGCGGTGGCGACGACGACGACGACGGAGTCCTCGCGCACGAGCACCCGGACGAGCACCCTGAGGCCGACTCGGTCGGGTTCATGACTCTGTGTCTCGAGGCGCTCGTTGCGCTTGGGCAACTGGCCGACGGGCTCGCGGCTGTGCACCAGCGCGTGCCGCGCGAACTGTTTGAGCTCGTCGACAAGTGTCTCGAGGAGGCAAGTGACCGCGCCAAGGCCGCGGCCATGACGGCACCCGCGATCAGCACGGCCGAGCCGGTGCCGCGACCGACTGGTGCAAGGGGGATGGTCGACGCGCACGCGCTGCGGGATACGCGCGCCAAGGAGGCGCGGTTTGCGGCGTTGCGCGAATTGACGGCGACGTTGTGCGCGAAACTCGAGGCGGTCGTCGAGGGGCACAAGCTGATTTGTAACTTGGTCGATGCCATGTCGCGACGGACCGCGTTTGAGCGCGCTGGGAATCGCGTGGACGCACTGCCCGTCTACACGGTGGAGGATATTGCCGAGGCGGTGCACGAGGAGGTACGGGCAGTCGGACCCTGTATTGATTGCGTCATGCACGGAGCTCGTGTTTTCACCACCCAGCTGGCTAGATTGAGCACATCATGGTCGACAACATCCAGTCCCGCGGGTCCACGACCGACCTACTCATCACGGACTTGCTCCCACCCAGCGCCGAGCCGGGCACGTCGCGACCCGGTGGATCTCCGGCACTCGCAGCGACCGTGTTCAAATTTGACCGGTCTGACGCGTATGCGTCTGTGAGCAAGTTTTACAAAGCGCAGCTGTCGAACGCCGTGTCCAATGCGGCGGGGCTCGCGGCTGCACGCACGACGAATGCGCCCATGGCTGGGCAAGAGCCGGCCTCAATCCAGTCGCACGTGCCCGACAAGTACGCGCTCGCACAGCGTCGGCGGCACAAGACGCTGTTTGCCGAGCCCGACGCCGAGTACATCACAGTCATTTACCGCCCGGTCATGGACTTCATGACGCGGCTCGTGTCATTGGCAAATTGGTGCGGTCCTCGTCTGAGTAGTGGATGGTGTTTGCGAGTGAGTTGACTTGAAACTAACACGAGTTGAGCGTAGCGAGTCGGGCAGCCGGTACGGCCAGTTCCTCGACGACTTTTTGCTGGCCACGTACATTCCGAGTATCGAGGCCAAGGTGCAGACCTACGTGCACAAGTACATCAACGGACCCGACGGGTTTGTGGTGGGCGACGACCAGTTGCTGCAGGTCCGTTTCGCGCTCTGGAGCGAGACTCATCTCTGCTCGCTCACGCTCGCCGGATCTCAAAAATTGATAGAGCGCAACAAGCCTGCTTTCGCTGATCCAGTCGCTGTGCGCGACCATGTGGCACGTGCCGTTCCACAAGCAAGAGTACCTGCGCATGATCGAGGACGTGCTCTCCAAGTACCTTGAAAAGTGTTTTGCCAAGTACAAGACGTGCGTATCGACGGTTGCCGACGGCCACGTGCAAGAGTGCGTCTCGGGCGTTTGGGCGCAGCACCCGGATTTGGTGCACATTGTCACGCAAAACACGCTCTTCCGCGACGACGTGGAGCCCAATTACGAAATGAACGAGCGGTTCAACGTGCAAGAGATCTTGCTCGAGGCGCGGCTGTGCGACGACCGGTCGTTCCAGCGGTCTGAGCTGATTTTCGACCCGAAGCGGTTGGAGCTGATGGCGGCGTTGCGCGAGAGTTTGGTACGTGACCAACTCGACTTGGTCTTGATTTTGAACTTCTCTGGAAAGCTGATCAAATGTCGGCTTCGTTTAGAAATGGTTCCGGCAAGAAATGGTCAAGCTCATGGAAACGCGCGTCGAGGACGCGCTGCTGCTCATGTCGGATCCGGTCCTTTCGGCGAGCCAGGGCGACCTGTCCATGTCGCAGGAGTTCCGCGAGTCGGGTGCGGTCGGCGGCGATCTCGAACGCAGCAACACGATGGGCAGCCGCAGTCGCATGCTTGCTCCAGCGCCATCGTCGCCCATCAGTGCGCCGTCATTGCTCGCGGCCGCCAACGGGACCAACCCGCGCCCGAGAAGCACGTCGCCGCTCGATAGCGACGACGGCCCTGCTGTCTCAGGGAGCGCACAGTGGATGATGCTGGCCGTCCCGCACGTGCAAACGGCGCGGTTCCACGAACTGCTTGATGCGTACCAGGCACTCACCGACACGTGCGTCGTGACGCTGCACCTCGAGCTGCGCGTGCACGCAATGTACTTTGCCGACCTGGCGATGCGCGAGGGGACCTACTACATCGAGGACCCGAACAGTGCCGCCAATGACTTGCCGCTTGGCAGTCCCGCGCCGGCCACGTCAGGCGACGATACCATGGACCCGGAGCCCTACATGCTGCAGTTGAATGGCGACTTGTCGGTCTTTGAGGCACTCTGCGAACGCACCCTGTCGCGGCGCGACGGCGAGTTCATCTTTGACGGTGTCGCGCTACTGCTCACGCACTACCTCGTCGCCAACGTGCGGTACCTGCGGCGGCTCAACGTGGCTGGCGTGTATCGCATGGTGCAGTCGATTCGCGCATTGCATCAGCATCTGCTGCACACGACGCTGTGCCACGAGATTCGGCTCGACCACGCGCGCCGGTACTACGAGCTTTTCTTGCTCGGCGCCGACCGCATGATCGAGGACATTGCTGACCATGGCGCGACCTACACGCTCGACGAGTACAAGAACATGCTCGACCTCATGTTTGACGTGGCCGCGATCCCGGACAAGCTCGCGAGCGAGGACCCGGCGATTGCGAGTGCTGCGGCACGCGCCGAGCGCGCACATCGCGAGCTCGTGCAGCGGCTCAGCGAGTGGATGCGTGTGGCCGGGTAAAGGTCGGCCATGCGCATGCGTGAGTCTGTGTGCAGCGCAGGGTGGAGAATCGAATCTTGGATTTTGCTTTCGATCGTCTGCTGTGATTGACAGGCCGCCGCCAAGCTGGTCGAGCTTGGCACCGGGGTCGCCGGAGGCAGGGACAAGAAGGCCCAGGGAGGATGGCCGACTTGACGACGCGCAAGGACGCCTATGCACGCCACCACGGCCCCGCGCCACCATCCACAGTAATCTGCACCATGATCCCCTCCGACACACACAGAAGGGCACGCGAACTCTCATTCTGCCGCGTTCTGCCTTTAGCGTGCCGAATGCCGACGCGGCGGCGAACGCGGGTACACACAACAGGTTGCCGCAAAACAAAGAAGAGCGCTGCCATGGATCGTGCGGGGCCGGCCGCGCGCTGATACAGCACCATGCCTCCTCTATCCATGAGCGGTTTCCACGCCGACGCGCCAAGAACTTCTCAAACGCGGTGCATGCACGGCCAGCACTACATAAACCTCCTCGACGATGCCGAAAGTCGTGAGCATCGACTGTCGACGCAAGCGGCGACGCTCAAGTTTGCTCGCTCCTCCAACTTGAATCTCGTTCAAATCCAGCAGCAGCGACGCTTCCATTTAGTCCGACACTTCGACTCAGTTCTGCCCGTACGCTTTGCACGTTCAGTATCGTGGAAGTGTGTGGCTGTGGGGCTCCGCCACAATGCGGGGGTCAAACGTGCACGGCTAGCTCGACGATACCCGGGCTTGCAAAACGTCGTCGCTGTTGCATTGCAGAGGGGTCAGGGGCGCGCACCCCCTGGTCGGTCACTTGCACGCGTAAGAACGAGCCCCGCCCACGTTTTCCCCGGCCAGCATGGAGTGGCCAATGTCCTCACGACATAGAGCGCGTGTTCTTGTTCGTTGATGCCGTAGAATTGTCTTGCCCTCAAGTACTCCCTCCGTCCCGCGTCCCGTTACCGGTGATCACGGCCAACCGGTTTCTTCCTCCTCGACACACTGATTCGAGATCCTCATCCCGCCAAGATGCTTGTTCCGTCGTTTGGTCCCTCAATGTCCTCCACGGAGCCGCTCGACGTACCCGAGCCTGTTGCCGCGCCGACCGTGTCGCGAATTTCGCGGACAGTCGTCAAGGTCACTGCCACCCCGGTCACAGGTACCGCGCCAGAACCAACCCACCCGGCCGAGTCGTCAGCGCCTTTGACCACGTCGCCGCCATCAAGCCGTCCCGCCGGACGTGATTCGGGAACGGCAGCATCAACCCGTGATTCGGCTGCTGATCCAGCAAAGAATCTCCTTGCGGTACCTCCATCGACCCCGGCCCCAAGGTCCGGCCGCCGCGCCAGTGTCCTGAGCAGCCTGAGTGCCACATCGAGCCGAAGCAGTAATGCCGGCACGACCAGTCCTCCCAAGCGGCCCGCCAGCGCGCCCGTGAGTCTATGGACTTTAAACCCGGCATACAGCCGTGCGTCGATCCCTGTGTTGACGTTGTGCAACCAGATCAGCTCCGACAAGCGCGGGATCACGGCGGCGATCCAGACGGCCGGCGACCGCGCGACGGCAGCGATCACGGACCAACTTGAGGATCTCGACCACCACGCGCACGCGATCGTCGACTGTCTCGCCGTATCAACGAGTCCACCTCAAGCGCCGGCACGGGTCATGGCGGCGATGCGCGAGCTTGCGGAAGAGTATGCGGAAGCAGCGCCTTGGTTGCGCGAGCAGCTCGTGCGGTCGGTCACGAAGCAGTCGGTGCTGCAGGGCGCGTTTACGCAGTCGGAGACGGTCGCGCCTGCAGGTGAAAGCGACCAAACGGGCCAGCGCGTGCTCCCGAACGAGCCGGATATGGTTGCGGCCGTGAAGAGTGTCGGGACGCTTGTTTCGCGGCACGCGAACCAGGATTTGTGGCCCAAGGCCGCACAGCGGTACCTAAAGCAGCTGACCCAGCTCGTGGCCGATGTGGGCGTGTGTGCTGTCTTTCTGGACCGCATCAAGTACGACACGGCGCGGCTCGTGTCGCGACTTGCAGTACACGTCGATCAAGCGCCCGAGTCGTCGGACCGAGCTGCGCGCCAGGAGCGTCTCGCGATGCTCGTCGACCATGTTGTCGAGTCGTTGCAGGGCGTCAATACCCAAATCGCGCGCATCCTGGACGCGGTTGAGGTACGCGCTCTGCGTTTCTTCTACTCTGAAATGTGATTCGCTCACCACGCCCTCACCACCCTGCAGACTGGCCTTGTCGATCTCTTCCCGTCCGAAGAGCACGTGCAGTGCCTCGTGTGCCGCGAGATCCTGATCGACACGGTCGTCTACCCGTCGTGCGCCCACCGTGTCTGCGGGATCTGCGCCGCATCCACACGCACGTCCGGCCCAGGCGCAACGCCATGCCGCCGCACACACTCGGCCGACAGCGCTGCCGACCTTACCCCACCGCCCGCCGTTCCCGCGCCGGCAGCTCCGCTTCTCACGCGGAGGCGCACCGTGTCGACGGGCACTGATGTGCGCAAGTCCACGAGCCACGGCCTCTCGCCAACCTGCCCGGCCTGTCCACCAGTGAGCCGCGGGCGCACGGGCGCGCCGCCGCGTCATGATTCGGCCGTGGACGCGCTTGTCACCCGATTTTTCGCGGTCCAGGTCGCGGCACGACGGAGGGCCGTGGATGCTGGCCGTGACGACGTGTCACGGCTGCGTTCAGCGTGGCGTGCGGTTGCCGATGCTGCGGCTTCGTGGGCTGCGCGCCGGAAGGGAAAGCGAAAGCGGCGTGGGAGCGCTGCGTCGGCGGGGACGGTGGAGAGCAAGTGATGTGCGGGCTGATGGTTCGTGATCGGACCGCAGCTGCGTGCTGCGCGGCATGTCGGATTGGAAGAACAAATGTACCATTACATACCCCACCCTTTTTTGGACGGTTCGCAATGAACTCATGGTTCGGGAAATCATGTCAATCAGAATGAGATCGTGGCCTCTGAACTACCCTGTCGACTTTCATCAGCGCAAAAACGTGAACCGACGACGTTGGGTGCTTGAAGCGTCCTGTCGCGTCACGCTGGTGTTGATTCAACATGTTCGCAAACAACAATCGAAAGAACCTTGAGTGGCGGTTGTCCATATTGGCGAGCACTTTGACTGGGTCGTTTGCCTCCGCCACCTCATCTCAAGTCTCGCCCAACTTGCAAGTTGCAGTCCACGACACCTTGTCGAATTGTATTTTGCAACAGCGCCCAGCCCCTCAGCACTGCAGCCCTCGCCCGACTTGCTGCAATCTGGACCGAGGACCCGCTACCGTGCCGCTGCCGCGATTGGCACTCGTGCGGCGTAATTTGACCGACTTCGTGCCGACCACCATCTGGCGCTCCAGTGGACTGCCTGTGAGCTCGACCGTGCGCGAGGACGCTCTTGGCGAACAAAGTGGGGTCTCAGCACTCGCAATCAAGTCGCCAAGCGAACCTCCGAGCTTCTTCTCCACCGGCCGCACCGTGCTGGAACGCTGCCCGCTGGTCTTCGACTGCGTAATTGCCCATCGCGAACCTCCAACATGACCGTGACGCTTGCAAATGAGGTCCGTGCTCGTCAATCCTGGCCGGTGCTCTGCCGACCGCCGGTCTTTCTGGAGAGCCTGAGGGCTTCGAAGACGATCGAGGTCGAACACCGATGCTGCTCTTCTCGTACTGCCATCGCATCAATCCCTCCGAGAACCGTAGCTCTGACCACCAGAATTGATCTTTTCACCAGTCTGGCGCTCCCAGCGAGCCCATTTCCGCGGCCACGATGCAGTCGGACCTGGAGCTGCTGCAGTCAGCGTCGCTCGACGCCTTTGAGGCGCTTGTCGTACAGCTCGTGCAGGACGCCAAGGATCTGTCGCCACCGCACTCGCCCACGACACAGGTGCAGACCGTCTCGGCGCAATCGCTCGTCGCGTCGCTGCGCAAGCACAGTGTTCCTTCGCTCGACCCGGCCCCCTTAGCCGCGGCCATTCGCCGGCGCGCATCAATGCCCGCGGGAGCGCCGCTCGCGGCGGAACCGGCCTTGGCCGACCCGGCGACCGCGCAGACACCCGAGGGCGCCATGGCGCTCGCGCTCGCGCAGTTGCTAGAAGAGGTGGATGTGCTGTTGCAGGCCAAGGACCGTGAGCCGTCGCCGAGCGAGTGGATGGCGGTCGGGCGCACGATGCAGACGATTGCCGATTTGGCCGCACGGTACCCGCCGGTGCCGGCGCCGCTGGCGATTGACACGTCCCGCGCCCTGGACGACGATGACGATGACGACTTGGCATCGACGGCGCCGTCGAGCGCGACGGTCGTAGTTGACCCAACGCCAAAGGCCAAACTCGCGCTCGCGAGTAAGCACGGCTCGATGCGGTCGCTCGGGTCAACTGCCGACCTCGACCGCGTCCTCGCCGCCATCGACCGCGTCCAGGCGCACGGCGCCGTCCTCGCCACCCAATCCGTGGCCCTCTCCTCCACGCAACAAGACCGGCTCGACCTCGCTGCCGCACAAGGTACCGTGCGCCGTCTCGCCCGCGGGCGGCTCGAAGACCAGCGCGCGGAACGCACGTCCGACGCGCGCAGCCGCGTGCTCGATGCGGTCGCGGCGTCAGCTGAACACCCGCACTTGGGCGCGCAGCGCGCCGTCCTGACCCCCGCGGCGGCGCGGCGACTCGATTTGGCGCGCCTTGGTGCGGCGCTCGACCGGCTCGCGCGGCTCGATAACCAGGACGCGACAACACGCGCCGACCGGTTGGCGGATTTAGTGGCGCGGTTCCCGCCAGACTATGCCGACCAGCGCGTCGTGCTTTCGGAAACGCAGCAGCGCGGCATGTTTCTCGATAGTGTGGCCCACCGGATGGCGCGCGCGTCGTTGGTGGATCAGCGCGCGGCCGGGTCGGTGGCCGAGCGGAAAGAGCGCGCGTTTGTGGAGGTGGATGAGGCGCTCGACCGGATGTATGGGCGCGGCGCGGGGGAGTGGGACGGGCAGCGGTGCGAGAGTGCGGCATCGCGCACGTCGGCGCCGCGCGAGTCGTGAGGTGGAGGAGGTGGAGGAGGTGGAGGTAAAGTGGCCGGTTGGTGAGAATATTTTCTGTACATGCCCATTAGCGGCGCCTTGTTTGTGATCCGCGTCCCGTTTTCGTCCCTGCACCCGATCAACATTCTGCTCCGAGCATTCGTCGGTCATATTTTTTCTTTTGGAATCAAGAAACGCGGATATGGATAGATGTTGGCTGTTTCGTTGCTCGCCAGCCGTTCCGCGCGGAGCGACGCAGGCCAGGGCTGCGTCAGCGCGGCAGCGAGCCGCTCGCGACGCAGATCAAAGACAACGAGGAGACTTGAGCACCGTTGCTGGGCGATGGAGGTGCAGGAATCTTGTTGGTTGGTTTGCAGAAGCGCGTGCAAAGACAGCGGGAAGCGACAACGACGTTGCGCACAAGAAGCGCCGTTCCTGTTGCCACCCCCACAGCGCCCATAGTCGGGGCGTCGCGCGCGCAGGGCGGGGCCGCGCCTGATGTTCATAGTTCCAGTCGATGTGCGTGCTCTCAACCATGAAGCGCGTACAACCGTCGCAGTTCATGGCCCGCGGTGCGCACACGGCGCAATCATCGTCGCCACGGATGCCATGGATGCCATGGATGCGCGCTGGCCGCTGGGCCTGTCTCTTCCGTGTGTGGTGACACATGCGCGTCCATGAGGGCGAAAGGGACCGAGCGCACCGACGGGAGCTCATCGTCGAGCATCAGCGCGTGAGTTGGACAACACTGCAGGCAGCTCCAAATAGTGCGGGGGTGGGGCGCACACAAGACCATACGGTTTCGCCACAGCACATATCCCCACCAATCCCCTTTTCTTGCGCTGGTTGTACGCCCAAACGATGGCGCCACATTTTTGCAAGAAAAACCGCGCAACCAAACTTGATGCATTCGTGTCAGCAGCCTGTCGCCAAATTCCCGTACAACATGGCCGCGCCGGGCCGAGCGGATATGTATTGCACCCGACCACCAGGAGGCCAGACACTATGTCCGCGCGTCTTCGCAATCACGGGCGCGCCATCGACAAGAAGCGCGCAGTATGGCCTGAGTCTGCCGCGTGCGCGGTCCGAGCGAGTGCTAGCTCCGCCGCGAAATAGGAACTCGCGCGCAACAGGTCTGGGTGGACAAGTTAGAGGCGCAACGCGCGAGCTCGACGGACGCGCGCGTGTGTGGTCGGGAGTGCTGCCTCTGTGGCGGAAATGGGCTGGACTTGGCGGTCGAGCGATTGTCGCCATTTTCGCGCAGGACGGCGGGTCGAGCGTGGAGGAGAAAATGAACCCAAGAAGAAAAACTCATGACCATCGCTGGACTCTCGCCTTGTGTTGCTCGCCTCGTTTTCGCTTTTGTGGGCGGCCATTGTGCACGCGCGAGCGAGCGTTATGGGGCGTTGGATGCGGCGAATGAGGCAACACCATGGGAGGGTCATTTTGCCCCTCAGGCCGTGCCGGTCATTTTGATGGACGGCCCACACCCAAGCACTGCGTGTTACCCGTGGCCCACGTTGAATGGTGCGACCATGTTCTCGCCATTGAACCCCAACCCCCGCCCCCGAAACGGTATATAGCTAACGCTCACCCGAAGCCATATTCCTCTCGCTTTCCTGCTCGATAGAACCCGTTCGCTCTCTCTCCACCCATCCCGTCGTCGCCGTCGTCTTGTTGTCGTTGCTGCGCTCGCCCTTGCACACGCTCGCACCTGCCCTCCCGAGTGTTGACCGCCCGGTGGACTTGGTTGCCCTGCTCGACTCCGACGAATCCCTGCGCCCTCGCACCCCCGTTCTCGTCCTAGACGTTGGAGAGCACCGGTACGGATAAACTTTGGCCCCGACGCTGTCGTTCGTCTTTTTGCCCCTTTTTATTCCGTTCCTGCGCTCGACCCAACTCGCCGCGCGCTCATGCAGCAAGGACCCAACCGACGACCAGCAAGGACCCAACCGACGACCAATGCACGGCCATGGCACCCGATGACCGCTATCACATCGCCGCTGCCCACGACCACCGCCGTGGCCAACCTCGAGGTGGACGTTGTTGCCCGACGCCGTCTGCCGTCGACCATGGTGGTCGCTCAACACGAGGCGCGGTGGTGGTAGTGTCGCCTCGTCATGGTCGAAAGCCTTGGCGCGCATCGACCCAGTCATGGCGGCGGCACGACGATTGGTCGGTGGTTGGGTGTGCAATGGCGCGTGATGTGCGGGGTCGACGGCATGTGCGTGCGTGCGCCAAGGCCGCGGGCCCATGCGCGCGGCGCAAGGCTAATCGCGTGCGCTCGCGCCAAGTATCATGATATTTTGCGCAACTCCCCTCTCCACTTCGCCACACACCCACTTCACTACTTGCCCGTCCCCCTCATTACCCCCGCCTCCCCCGCATGCACCGGACACCACCACTCATCATCGACACTTGTCCTCCCTCCCAGACCCCACGACCCGCACGCACGCCGCCGACGAGCTCCCCGCCCGTCGTGACGACTATAGACTCTCAATAGACCGCCGACGCGCCCGACCCTGGACCGTCTGCACCAACCCCGCATCGTCGTGCTGTTGCCTGCCTCGTGCCCGCAACCGCCGCCGCCGTCGTCCCGCGCTCGCCGCCACCTCGACTCTCCACCCAACTTCATCACCATTCTCGCCATCATCATGAAGGTGACGCTCGCGACCGTGCTTGCTGCATTGACCGTGGCCGCGACTGTGAACGCCGACAAGTCGTCGGTTGTCCCTGGCAAGACGCCGACGGGCGAGCAGACCTACGAGCAGGGCCAGATCCCGACGGTCATCAAGTACGCGCTTCAGCAGCTCAACGAGATCCGTGTCGCCAATGGCCTCACCAAGCTCTGCATCAACAAGGCGCTGCAGACGGCCGCGCAGGGCTCGTCCGACTGGCAAGCTGCCAACAAGCAAATGGCGCACATGGCCGACGGCCAGATCAAGGCGCGCTACTCGACGGCCGGCTACGACTGGGGCGGTTACGTGGAAAACGTGGCCGTGAACGTGATTGGCGTCGACTCGACGTCCAAGGGCACGTGCTTTGGGTCCGCGCCCTACGTCAAGGTCGGCGACGACACGACCTCGGCGCAGTACGTGACCAACTGCCAGTGGTGGAACTCGGAGGGCCACCGCAAGAACATGCTCACGCCCGAGGTCAACCAGGTTGGTATCGCCTTCACCAAGGGCGAGTGGGAGGGCTACGGCAACTCCTACTACTGGACCCAGGATTTCGGTATCTCGGCGCAGCCCTGTGTCTCGGACGAGGTCATCCACACGACGCCCGTGACGAAGGTGTCGTCGCCGTCGGTGCCCGTGGTCAAGGTCGTGACGGTGCAGCCGTCGCAGCCCAAGGTCGTGACCGTCACGCCTGAGGCGCCCAAGGTCGTCTACGTGACCAAGCAGCCCGTGCAGCCGCAGGTCGTCATCAAGACGGTCACGCCTGAGGCGCCCAAGGTCGTCTACGTGACCAAGCAGCCCGAGCAGCCGAAGGTCGTCTACATGACGCAGTCGAAGCCCGTGTGCCCCGGCTCGCCCGACTGCCCGCAGCCCACGACGACGTCGACGCCCGCTCCCGTCGTCACGGTCACGGTGCCCGTGCAGCAAACGACGCAGATTGTTTCGATCCCGGCCACGACGCAGACGGTCACGCAGACACTGTCGATCCCTGACTCGCCGGCCTCGACTGCTCCCGTTGTGACGGTCACGGCTACGCAGCCCGCCTACACGCAGACCTCGCAGGTCGTCATTGTCCCGACGTCGACTGTCAATGTGCCCGAATCGCCCGCCGAATCGACGCCCGTGCCGTCGGCCACCTACCCGGTCGATGCGCCCTCGTCGCCTGTCAACACGGTGCCGGCCGCCAAGTGCTACAAGGTTACGCGCACCATCACCAAGTGCAAGAAGACGGTCCCGACGACCACGCCCGCCCCGGTCGTGCCCGAGATCCCGACGGCCACCTACCCGGTCGTCGTTGTCCCGACCACCACCTCGGTGCCGCCCGCTGACGAGGAGTCCAAGGAAGATGACTACGGATCGCTCGAGGTGCCCGTTGCTCCGGTGACCTCGACCCCCGCTGCCCCGGCCACGACCACCCCGGCTTACGGCACGACGACCGCCGTTGTCAAGTCGACGACCTCGCAGGCGCCCGCGTACGGTACGCCCGTGACGCCCGTTGCCTCGGCTTCGTCGTCGGCCTCGACGCCTGCGGCCACGCCCACGCCCGCGTACGGCGGCAAGAGCCTCGTGGACGGCAACTCCGACAGCGACTCGCTGTACTAGAGGAGGAAGACGCGTGTCCAGTGTGTCGGTGCGGTTGATTTTTTGATGTAGTGATTTGTGTGTTGGGCTCCAGTTTTGCTTTCCTTCTTGCTCTCTCGAGGACGGTCCATAAAGCCTTTTTGCACAAGCGGGTCGTTTTCGTTTGCATTTTGTTCTCTTCTGCCGCTCGATCTCTCATCTCTGCTCCTTCATTTGTTCATTGACCGTCCGCCCTGTTTTCGTTCCCTCCCTCCCTCTCCCGATGTCCTTGGCCGATGGGCAAATGCAAGCGGAAAACCCCATTCCACCTTGTGCAATCTGCTGCTTGGCGTGTTCGGTTTTTGGCGTAAATGAACCCGTTTCTCTCGCATGCGCTGATGCTTGGCTGGTCTTGGCAAAACACGAGAACGGGATCAACTTAGACTTCATCTCACAGCTCGCTCCATTCTTCGGTTCAGTGCACGCATTTCATTCCTCTTTGCATGCCGCGATGCGCCCTCCACAAGTCGCGCGTGCGCGCGCCTTTGTCTTTCGTGCCCAAAGTTCACGTTGCTGATTCATGCTGGTGCGCTCTTGGCTTGGTATCGAACACCTCGCACCAAGAAATGAGGGGCTGCTTTGCTGTTTCTTGCACAAAGCGACCTCAACCCTCCGCTGCTGCTCAAAATTTTTACTTGTCCACGGTCAGGCCCCTATCTCGCCCACGTCCGGCCAAGAGGAGTGCACCATGACAGCGTCGCGTTCACAAGCACGATAAGTCATGAGCGCCCTTGTCCATGCGTGGTTGCGACCGACGGCGACACCCCAAAATTGTCTAATGGTCGGCCCGGGTTTGTCCGCGATGCGCGTGCTGCTGTCGTTTGCTCGGTTCTTCTCCCGACGCGCGGTCAGCCAGACGTGCATTTGGATTTGTCGTGGTGCGGTTTCCTGGTGCTGGTGACACACTTCACAGGGCTGGAGCTGTTGGCAATCAACCGTCCTGAAGTGAGATATTGCTGTGAACTCCTTCGAAACAGTTTGATCGACAGCCAGCATGAGCCGGGCCCGGCAACGACAAACGCCGACAAGCTGTCAAGTCTTGCAGCCGTATTTATCCACAGCTCTGTGTCTATGAATGCAGCCGAGGGCATCTCGCGCAAAAGCGAGGACGAATCACACTGATAGCCACGAACATGTGGGGGCAGCACAAGTGTTGCGGCTCGCGGTCGTCGCTCAAAGCCTAACCGCTGTGCGGCGCCAATGATGTGCATGGAACTTGGGGTGGCGCCGCCGGGACATGGATCAATGCGGCCATCAAACTCTTATCCAGCGCCCCGCACTCGCATTGTCAAGCCCGAATCACGACGACGGCCGTCTGGCGCGTCTCCCGTTTGAATTGACATAGCGATTGCGCCGATGCGGCCCCTGCCACGCAAAACACGACCCCCTGCACGTCAAATATTCTGGACTCTCATTGATGCAGTTCTCGTTCAAGGGCAGGGTAAAATTCGAATTGCCAAGTCGGCAGCGCCATTTCATGGTGCCATGACGCGTGTTTCAACTACGCGCTGGTCTTGACCGAATACGTACTGCGTTTGTGGATGCATTTCTTGTCGATCGATCCAAACAAGACCCAGTTCAGCGACAGAATGATTTCGGGTTGATCGTAATGCAAACTTGGCAGAGGCACCGTCTCTTACATCGCCGGGTCGCCGGGTCGCTGGGCCGTGGAGCAATTGGCAAGCGAATGACGGCAAAGTCGCGGGCGTGTTCGCGACAAGGACCGCAACGATGCTGGCCGAGCATTGAAGGCAAGCGGTATCACTGGCGCTTCGCCGACGATTCTAAAGCAATGTTGCACTGCTGGCAAGAATGCTGGGCCTGCCGCCCGCGCCGCCAGGAATTATTGTCGACGCGCTGACCGTCAGTGTTCACGTGGGGAGCACTGTCGATGAGCATGACGATTCGACGCGGTCGTGCACTGCTGCAAGCAGGGCCGAGAGCGCACTGGCCGACGGCCCAGATGTGAACAATTATCGGGAGCAGTTCGCGTGGCATCGGCGCTAGCTTTTCCCGCACCGTACCGACCACCATGACAGCGCGCACAACTACATCTGGAGCAACTAATTACGATCTCGTCATTGGCAATTTTGGGGTCCGCTGATGCGATTGGATGTAATTTTCACGGTCCAACATCTGTCGTCTGGCCGGACGCCGATGACAGGTCGCCGAGCCACGAACCGCGCGCCGCAGTGCTTGGAAAGCGAGGATTTTGGCGCGGCGGTATGGGCACGCCCGCCTTCGCCGCGGCGCAGGCCCGTTTGCAACCTTGCTCCAGCTTTGTCCGCGCCGCCTCGGGTCCCTTGCACGCATCCACCGCAGCACACACCGTGAACACTACCACCGACTGGCTCCGTGCCGCTCCACGGTGGACGACGACAACGAGGACCGGCCGTGACGTCGAGCAACGACGGGCTATACGCGCTGCTGTCGTCGACCGCGAGCTAGCGCCCAGCATCAGCAAGTTGCAACATCATCAGGAGCGGCAACCGTCCTCTTCCCGTCAATCTGTACCTGTCTTCCACGCTGCGCGACACGAGCACGGCGCGCCACCAGCAATTCGCACGGACGACGCCGTGCAACGTACAACTACGGCAGTCGCCAGGCATCGCCCATTTGTCATCTGCGGTCGACCCATCGAATACCGGTGATCACAAGCATCCATCGCTCGATTCTCCACCAACAGAAATGGATGCCAGTCTGGCCATCCCGGGCGCACCGCGCTCCCTACGTAGCCCGTCCACCCACACTATCCCCGTATCGACCACGACTGCATCAGCGCGCGGTAGCGCCAGCAGCTCTCCCGCACGTCCATTCTTCCACGTCCCGCCGCCGCCAGCAGCACCAAGGGCACAGGCGAACCCAAGCACCCCGACCCCACCTTCGCCTGCTTTGCCGCCTTCCCCGACCTGTCTCTTCTCCGCACCAAGCGGTCCACCTCCATCTGCCGCGAATCGCGCTGACGACGACGACGAGTATGAAATCAAGCCTTGTCCACCCACCCCCACGTCGGCCGCGGCCATTCGTCGGTCACTCCTCGGCGGTCCAGCCGGCTTCTCGCCGCCGCCTCCGCCACTGGTCCCGTCGGTACCGGGGTCGAGCGGCGAGGCCGCTTGGCGCGGCACGTTCACGCGGCCCGTGTCAATGAGCGCGATTGGACCCGAAGTGCTCGCGGCCAAGCTCGACATGAGCACATTGACGCGCGAGTTTGCGTTCCAGACGGAACTCGCGACCAAGCAGTCGCGCACGCGCCGCGTCGCCAAGTGGGGGGTTGCGGTGTTCCTTGTGCTCGGTGCGGCGGCGGCGGTGCTGTACTGGATTGTTTTCCGGCCGCGGCTCAATAACCACGGCGCGAACGTGCACGTTGCGGCTGCGCCGGTGTGGGACTTGCCATCGGCCGACGACGCCAAGGACCGGCCTGGGTTTGCTCGTGTTGCCCGGGCGTGTCGGCGAGTCTGGGTGTGCCGCGACGCGGTGG
>GG745350.1:100173-200499 GCA_000151295.1 Allomyces macrogynus ATCC 38327 | reverse complement strand
AACACGGCCGACCAGGCAACACGTATCGCGGCCGTCATTGACGGCGCCAAGCAGGCGCTCTACGTCTACCACGACTGTGCCGGCAACAGCACCAAACTGGACGCTTCGCGCGTTTCGGTGATTACCATCTCGCTTACGTCGCAAGCGGCAGGAACGCAGCTCGAGTCGTCTGCGATTGTCGCGAGCAATATGTCGGTCACCGTGTCAGCGCCGTCCGTGTACGGGCTTGCGCGCGGACTTGAGTCGCTCGTCACATCGCTCGTGCCGGATGGTGCGACGCCGGGCGAGTGCGCGTATTGGATGTGCCCACCGAGCGTCGGGACTTCGCTCAAGGATGCGCCCGCAATGCCGATTCGTGGGGTGCGCGTGAGCGTTGCGAACGCCAGCGACTGGGTCGTGCCATTCTCGCCAGTCGAAACGAATGGCACCAACGACCCGTCGGCGTGGGCCGTTGCGCAGTGGGTGGACATGATCGGGTGGAGCAAGGTACTTGGCGGTTTCCATTCTCTTTCGCGCAAAATCGAGTGGAACCAGGCCAACTGACCCTGAAATCCCTGCGCTAGATGAACTCGCTGTTTGTCCGCGTCCCATCCGCATTTGGCCTCGACGTCGCAGCTCTGCAGGCCTCGCCCGCCGCTCGCGCTCTCACCACCGCCCTCCACGCCGCTTCGAAGCGCGGCGTCACGCTGATCCCGCACCTCGAGTCATGGACCGCCGACCTCCGCAACACCAGCTGGACCGTCCCCTGTCCCGCACTCGACCCGAACGGCACCGCGCTTGACCTGACGCAAGCTGCAGTCCGTGAAGCACACGCGACGTGGGTGGCCACATGGCGCGCACAATCGTGGTTCGACGACGGCAACCTGTGGGCGGGCGTGCACGTTGGCCATCTGCTGCACCCGGACCACTGGTCGTGCATTCTGACGCGCGGGGCTGGGGTTCCGCAATCGGCCTCGTTGACGGAGCGCGGGCCAGTCGCGCAGACGATTCTCGATCATTTGACCGCTGTGTTCAACGGGCTGTTTGTCTACTACGACCACCCGAACGCGTCGATTGCGCTCAACACAGGCGGCTTGCTCGGGATGCGGTTCGAGAACTTGACGGCGGTTCCGGAAATTGGCGTTGACCCGACCACCGGCAATTCGCCGTCGCTCGGGTCGAACCCGCTCGTGCTTGCGCGGTACACGGGCGCGGCGGTCATGGATGTGAGTGCGTGGGCTGCATCGGTTGTGGCAACGAGCAATGTGACCACGTCTGCCGCGGCGATGGCGTCGGCTGGGATGGTCGTGGACGTGCCCGCGGCCCTTCTCCCTCACATGGCCAATGCAAGCATGGCGCCCACGGCCGAATGGGTCCAAGGGATCGCCGGCATGGCCTGGCGCGGGTGGGTCAATGGCAGCACGACAGCCAAGGACGTGGCCGACCAGGCGCGCGCGTTTGCGAAGTGGGTCGTGCGGCCGCGAACCGTTGCCGGAGCACGCACGCGCAGCGTCGACGCGAGCGGCGCTGCGTTATAGCCACGTCGTGCCCTCGTCTTGGCTGCGTCGATCAATGGCCAAGACCATCATCATTGCATTTTTGAACCATGACCACCCACCCGATCTTCCGCAATTCATCCACTCTCAATTTTGGTGTTTAACTATGTTCTCTACCCGTTTTTGCAGTGCCAATTCCATGGGATGATCCATTGTATCGTGTCGAATGCAGTCTAGATTTGTAAAGCATCGGTGCAGGTCGCATATTTCGGGGCATAGACGCTGCTGATGGCGGCCTGATTGGGGACGTAACGGCTTGCCGGCCGCGACAACGGTTGGTACCACACCGGCCACTGCACCGCGACCATATCCAGGCTCTCATGAGCTATGACACCGCGAAAGCATGGCCCGCTTGCAGGAAGAACTGTTGCTCGAAATCCTGCATTCAGCGGACGCGTCGCGGAGCCGCTGGTCGCCACTATCGCATTCAGCGGCCCTTGTTCGCTGGGCCCGTCCACCGGCATTTTTGTGCGTTCCTCCCCTCGGCCACCATCGACATGCTCTTATCCGTTCCAGATCTCGACTCATTTCCAGCAAATGACGACTTCAATGGGGCCAATAACACGCGAACATCATCTTTTATCACAACGTCGCGCCACGTGCAGCAGAAACCCGTGCGCCTCACAACAGACCCGACGCCACTGCGGGGCGCGCATCGCCCGCTCGCCTTGAGCGAAGAGCCAATCAAATGGTGGCGCCTTTCTGGTCGTCTTGGGCACCCTGTCTTACCTCTTGTTTCGCATTTTTGCATTTTTTTCGCGTGCGAAAACTGGGCAAATGCCTTGGCGTTCGGCTCAAAAGAATACAGAGAAAACCTCGGTTTGTGCGCCGCACGCATTGTCCGTGTGACCTGCAACAGCGCTCCCATTTTTTGGCCTCAATTTCGGCCGACCGGGCTGGGCTGGGCGGCGTTTGGTCCGGTTCGTTTGTTGCACGCGTGCACGCACGACCATCGAGACGGTGGTGGGTGTGGCCACAACGTTTGCTCGTTTGCTCCCCGCCGTCGCCCACGACCGCCCTTCAAAGCAACCCGACGCCTGCCAGACCTCCTTCCTCTCTCTCGTTTTCTCTATATCGACGACGACTTGTGCAGCTGCATCGTTGCCGCCCCCTCCACGTACGATTCGGCCCGCGCTTGCGCCCCAGTTGCCGCTGCCGACGCCGACGCCGTTGCTGTACCGCTCGCACTCACCAGCGGCAGACCTACCCGCCCGCGACCATCGTCGGCCACGACCACCCATGACCGCTGCC
The DNA here is from genome assembly GCA_000151295.1 of Allomyces macrogynus ATCC 38327. Lineage (NCBI taxonomy): Eukaryota > Fungi > Blastocladiomycota > Blastocladiomycetes > Blastocladiales > Blastocladiaceae > Allomyces > Allomyces macrogynus. The sequence continues at coordinate 197,713 of GG745350.1, read as the reverse complement.
GCAAGTGACCGTGGCCACTCGTGGTCCAAGGAAATGGGTGGGCCGGTGTCCGGAGCCGTGACGAGGCCTGGCCGCATCTCGGCCGGCCGCCTGCCGCTGGTCGGGTGGCCTTCGGTGGTCGCTGCCGACGTCGAGATTCGCTCGACATGCCGCGCGACCTGTCCACCCTGTGCTTGTCTCGCCGAGCTTGTGGTCATCGCTTAGACAACCGGCCCGCTCGTGCGCACGCAGTGTCTCCAGAGCAGGGTTGGGCGTCTTGCTGTCGTGTGGCGTGGCGACGTCGTGTGGGCGCGCTTCTTCGCCTTGGCGCCATCATGCCGCCTCGAAATGAACATGCCACTCACCTCACCTCTCCATCCCTCTTCCAGATAGACCACCCCGCTGCAGCTGCTCTTTCGCGCTCTCTCTCTTCGACACTCCGCTGCTCGCTCGGCCCCGCTGTTCTCGCGCGCATAGACCATAGACGGAGTGCTGCCCTGCTGCCCTCCATTCCCGCAACCCACGTAACTACCCACCGCCCCACTACTTTTCCACCATGGTCAACAAGTCGGTGCTCGCCCTGACCGTTCTTTCGGTCGTCTCGGTCCTTGCCGGGTCGACGACGGCGCATGAGGCCTACATCCGTACGTGCTCTTTGTTTAATTCTTGCTCGATGGAGCGGATGGGATGGAATGGGCAGCGATGGTGGATGCCCGGGCCAGCACGCCGACGAAACGCGCAACACCCCTTTTGCGGGTTGGTGGTGCTGCTGCGCGCCAACGTCACGCCCCGTGTGGCTTAGCAACGCCCTCTCCGCCTAATGACTTTGGCCCGTTCAACTCGCACCGAATCTGCCGCTGACCTCTCCACTCCACTCTTCGCACATCAATTAGCCCCGGCCACGACGACCAAGGCCGTGACCGCCACCCCGACCGTCATTGCCACGGCGTCGACCCCCGTCGCGACCGGCAAGGCCACGACCACGGCGCAGCCGTCGGTCACGGAAATCCCGGCCTCGACCAAGCCCACGGCCACGGCCACGGCCTCGACGACGCCCATTGCCACGGGCACCGTCCCGTGCGTGACGATTGCCACGTCGGTCGTGACCAAGACGACCGTGCCCGCTACCGAGATCCCCGCGGCCACGATCCCGGCCGGTGATGACTGCACCGAGTACGAGCTGATTGTCGTCGAGGAGACCGTCTGCGACACGCCCGAGTCCCCCGAGCACAACACGCCCGACGAGGAGTGCGAGGACGAGGAGGAGGAGGAGGAGTGCGACGACGAGGAGCCCAAGAAGGACGAGCCCGAGGAGTGCGAGGACGAGGAAGAGGAGGAGGAGGAGTGCGACGAGACCACCGTGCCCGTCGTCCCGACCACCCCGCAGACGACTGTGCCTGTCGTGCCCGTCGTCCCGACGTCGACGGTCGTTGTGCCGATCGTGCCGACGCAGACGGTGCCGGTTGTTCCCACGTCGACCGTCACGGTGCCCCAGACACCGCAGCAGACGATTCCCGTTGTGCCCGAGACGCCGCAGCAGACCGTGCCCGTCACGCCGACCACGTCGACCGTGGTTGTGCCCGAAATTCCCGCTTCCACGGTGCCCGTCACACCGTCGACGACGGTGCCCGCGGCCGAGATCCCGACGGCGACCAAGCCGGTCGAGGACGACTGCGAGGAGTACGAGGAGGAGATTGAGTGCGAGGACGAGGAGCCCGCCAAGGGCGACGACGAGGAGTGCGAGGAGGAGGAGGATGACGAGGAGTGCGACGATGAGGAGCCGGCCGAGGACGATTGCGAGGAGGAGGAGGATGACGAGGAGTGCGAGGACGAGGAGCCGGCCGAGGACGACTGCGAGGACGAGGAGCCCGCCAAGACCACGGCCCCGGTTGACACCAAGCCGGCCACGGCCACGGCCACGACCACGAGTGCGGCCGCCACGACCACCACCAAGGCCACGACCACGTCGTCGACGGCCGTGGTTGCGTCGACGGTCTCGTCGTCGGCGTCGGTCACGATCACGCCCACGTCGGCCGCGACGCCGGCTGCGGGCAAGAACATGGCCGACTACTCGACGGGCGAGTCGTTCTACTAAGCTGCTCCCGTTTATTGCGCGTGCGCCCGGCCTGCCAACCCCTCCGCGTGCACATCTCAAGTTGAATGCGCGTCGGCTCGGTCGGGCCCGCCCATGAGGGGGCGTGTGGGGGTGCGCGGTCGGGCGTCTTCCCCTTTTGCATTCGCGTTTAGACTCGGGGTCGGCCTAGTCGTGCTTTCTCTCCCCCCTCGATCCTGTTCTCGCTCGTGGGCGAGCGGCCCTGGCGGTCCGGTCTTGCCTGGCTGCGTCGTTTCTCTTTGGTTTTTTTCGTTTCCTGTTCTCAGTTTTGGTCCTCGTGTATTTGGTCGAGTCGAGCGCGTCGGGCCCTGCGCCTGCGCGCACGCGCTGTCTGTTCCTGGCAAATGTATTTCATGGCGTTGCTGCTCCAACTTTTCTTGCCGAGCAGGAGAGCAATGTTGTGAAGCTCCGTCGGGCATTGCGCTCCAAGGCAGCAGCAAGCCTCATCCGTTTTCCATGGTTTGCTTCCGTGCCGTGCCGCGCGTCGAGTTGGCGGCAGCGAACTTTGGCGGCCATGCTCGTCCACCAACCTGCCCAAACTCGTGCACGACCGCGGGGATTCAGGGGCGCGCGTCGCGTCGCCGTCGTCCATTCCTTGTTCCCCTGGTCAACCGCGAATCAGGCGGGGGCCGCGGCGAGCGAGTGGCAAGGGTTGCGTTGGGCGTTGCTAAGGTTCTTGGCGGTTGGCGGAGCAAACACGACCCAGCTCGGTGCAGCAGAAGGTTGGCCACGGACCGCGGTCCGTCGCGTCAGTCTGCTCCCGTCTCGTCCTGCCCCTTTCTCCATCTTTCCGGCAGCGCGGACGGCAGACAGGCCGGCCACGCCCGCATGCGCCATCCACCGTCATCGTTGTCCAGCAGCACGGCAGCGGCCAACCATCCACGAACCGACGAGCCCGAGCATCTGCCGACCAGGACCGCGTCTCCACCGCGCCGCCAAGCCGAGCCGAGCACCAGCAGGCCTGATCTTCTTCGTCCCTTCAAGGGCCCGCAAGCACTCGAGCTCTGGTCCTCTCTCCCCGCCAATCCGGTCCCAACAACTTCCATACCTTCCACGCCCTCGCTCCCGCGTTTGCTGCCGGCCCAAATTTGACAGCAGCCGCGCAATACCCGTCCGCACGCACGCATCGCTGACCGAGCCGACGACCGTCGTCTACGTTGTTGTCGCTGCTCGTCCGCCTGATCCTCGCCTGCGCGCTCGCGATTGTGCTCGCTGTGGGCCGCACCGCACCGCACCGCACCACACCGCCTGATCCGCTCTCGGCTCGCGGGACGTGCGCAACCCGCACGGCCTGATCCTGATCCGCTCGACCCGCCGCCATCTTCACGCGGGCACCGGCCAAGAACACGGCAGCAAAAGCACCGGCTCCCCGGCCGCCGAATTCGGTCGCGACCCGACGCTCGCCGAGCCAAGCGAGCGCGTCGCGTCGCGTCCGCGCCCCCGTCTCCTGTCGCCCGTTTGTCGCCACGTCAACCTTGCCACTACTTGACCAAGCAGCGTCCAGCTATTCTCCCTCTCTCTCCACCCTCTTTCCACCAACACCAACCAAATACCCCCTCCCCAACGCACGCCCATCCACCCACCCACCTATCGCGCACCATGATGGCGCACTCGCCCACGGCCACATGGACGACCGCCGACTCGTCGGCGCCCACGGCCATCTTCACGTTCCCGTCGCACGGGTTCCACCTGTCGCCCAACACCACGCCCAGCCCATCGCGCACGACCTCGCCCGTGTTTCTCGCGCCAGCTCCACCGGCGCGCCCGCGCAGCAGCATGTCGAGCATGTCGACGACCGGCAGTATTTCCGGGAGCAGCAGTCCTGGGGAGAACATCAAGGTGGTCGTGCGATTCCGCCCACAGAACGCGCGCGAGCGCGCTGAGGGCGGCGTGCCGATTGTCACCGTGGACAGTGCCGGGAAACGCGTCGAAGTGCAGGTACGGTTTCTTTTGGTTTTCTGTTCTTGTTGGTTGGGCCCCAGGACGGTTCGCGTTTTGCGGTTGGGGGCGCTAGGCGGGGCGCCCGACGGTGACGTGGTGCGGCGGCTGACGATGAAGTTTGTGAATTTATTTGTGATGTGCAGTCGCAGGCGGCGCGCGGCAAGCCCGTCGAGTTTTCGTTTGACCGTGTGTTTACCGAGAACGAGACGCAGGCGACGCTCTACGAATACGCGGTCAAGGAGACGGTCAACGGTACGCTTGCGACGCGACAATTCGATGGTGGGACGGCTGGGTGACGTGTCGACGTGGCGACGGGTAGAATATTGATGACTGACGCCGCCCGCGGACGCGTTTGTGTTCGATTAGATGTCCTCAATGGGTATAACGGCACCGTGTTCGCGTACGGCCAGACCGGGTCGGGCAAGACGTATACGATGATGGTGCGTGTGTTTTGTTCGATCGTGCTTCCCCTCGCGCCCGTGCGCGCGCCAATGCGAACGAACCATGGATCTGATCGCGGCGACGCACATCATAGGGTCTGAGCCTCAACGACGACGTGCACAAGGGCATGATCCCGCGCATTGCCGAGCACCTGTTCCAGTGCATTCAGCAGGCGCCCGACTCGTTGCAGCACACGGTGCAAGTCTCGGTCATGGAGCTCTACAATGAAAAGATTCGCGACTTGCTGAACCGTACGCGTTGGCACTGCTTGCCCGCCCCTGAGCTTTGGTGCCTTCCACTCACCATGCTCTGCACCGTTTCGTTTAGCCGAATCCGGCCACCTGCGCCTGCGCGGCGGCGGCGACGGGTCCCCCGTGCACGTCGAGAACTTGCTCGAAGTGGACGTGTCCTCGGCCGCCGAAATCCTCGAAGTCCTGCACCGCGGCTCCTCGCGGCGCGCCGTCGCCAGCACGCTCATGAACGCCGTCTCGTCGCGGTCGCACAGTATCGTGATTCTGAAAGTGCACCAGCAGGACCTGGCCACGGGCACGACCTTGACCGGCCAGCTGTCCCTCGTCGACTTGGCCGGGTCCGAAAAAGTGGGCAAGACGGGGGCCACGGGCCAGACGTTCGAGGAGGGCAAGCAAATCAACTTATCGCTCACGACGCTCGGCAACGTGATCAATGCCCTGACTGACGGCCGCCGCAAGCATATCCCATACCGCGACTCGAAACTGACACGCATCTTGCAAGAGTCGCTCGGTGGGAATTCGCGCACGACGCTGATTATCAATGCGTCGCCGTCCTCGTTCAACGAGGCCGAGACCTTGTCGACGCTGCGGTTCGCAACCCGCGCGAAGTCGATCCAGAACAAGGCCACGGTCAACGCCGAACTGTCGGCGGCCGAACTCAAGCGTTTGCTCGAACAGTCCGAGGCGCAGAACGTCACGTTCAAGGAATACATTGCCGCGCTCGAGCGCGAAGTCCTCCAGGCGCGGCGCCGAGGGTCGAATGCGTCGTCACTCCTCACCGACGACAGTCTCGAAGAACTCAAGCTGCGCGAACGCCACTTGAACGAACAGCTCGAGGGCAAGCACCGCGAACTCGCCGTCGCGCGCATGCGCGTCGCCGAACTCGAAAACTCGGTCGCGGAATTGGCCGATTTGGTCGCCGACCTCGAGCGGCAACTCGCATCTGAACGCGCGCGCAAGGACTCGGTCGCTGCGGAAATCACGCTCGCCGAGTACGATGCGGCCCGTGCCGAGATCACGCGGCTCCGCGAGGAACTCGCCGCGGTCGAGGCGCTCGACCGCAGCCATCTCGAGGCGGGACGGTTCGTGACGCAGACGCTCGCCGAGGAAATCAAGGCGTTGCAGGACCGCGACGCCGATCGCGACCGGCAGTCGGCCATGGACCAGGCGGAACTCGCCGCCGTGCAGGACATGCTCGACCGCGAGCGCGAGTCGCACCGTGCCGAAGTGCAGGCGCTCGAGGACGCGCACCGCGACCTCGAGGCAAGGAACGTCGACTTGCGCGAGACCATGGACGCGCACCAGCAGGCGGTGCAGTTTGTGGCTGACGAGTTGGCGGCGACAAAAGCCAAAGTGCGCGCGACCGACCGCGCGCGCCGGCACCATGCGGCGGAACAGGCGAGGCTCGAGGCGGAGCAGACGCGGTTGCAGACCGAGTTGGCCGCGAGTCAGGACCGCGTGCGTGAGCTCGAGGCGCGGGCCGCCGAGTTGGAGCGCGCGATGGTGGACGAGACCAAGCGCGCGCACCAAGAAGAGCGGCACTTGACGTCGGCGCTCTACGGCGAACTGGTCTCGGTCAAGCGCCGGCTCGTCGACTTGGTTGACCGCAACAAGGTGCTCACGGCCATGGTGCACGACTTTATTTTCCACGTCGAGTCGTCGGGCGGGAACGCCGTCCAGATTCTCGAGGCGACCGGGTCGCTCATGTCGCAGCTCGTCGCGTGGGGGCGCATGGAGTGGTTTGGTGGGAATAATGCCGTCACGCCCACGACGCCCGCAGCCACGGCAGCGGCTGCCGCGGCAGCAGCAGCGGCGGTAACGGGACGGCGCGCGTCAATCGCGTCGAACCACTCGCGCACGTCCAGGACGACGGGCAACTCGACCGGGTCGAGGGCGAGCGTCGCGGCGATTGCATTGACGCCGCCCGGATCAAGGACGTCGGTGCATGTCTAGAGCCCCGTCGTCCCTCCTCTCCCACTATCCCCTGCCTCCTTTGTCGACGGAGCGAGCGGTCGTGCCAGATTTGTCCACCCCCGTCCGTGCTCTTCTCTGTGTATATCTCTTCTTCACTCCGGCGTCACCACTTCAGGTCGCGCCGCCGCATTCTCTTCAGCATCTGATCACCATCGCGCCCGGGCATCCAACACTTGTCTTGCTTTGCCTGCTCTCATTTGCGCATCTTCTTGCCCACAACCCCACCTATCCCTCGCCTATCCCGCTGTTTATCTCCTTGGGTGTGTTCTTCCGTCTGTCTGTAAAAAACATGCATTTACATGACCACCGTCTCTTCTCTTGGCTGCTCGGCCTTCGCCGGCTTGAAGCCGGCCGGCGTCATTGCAGCAACGCCCGTGTTTGTTTTGATAATGCCTTCTCGCCCGCCCACTTCCACGACAGCGTTGCCGCAACCGTTTCCATCTTTCTCCGCCGGTTGAAGTCATCAGGTCGCATCGCCTGCCGATCCCGTTATAAACGGCGCCTGCCGGGGGACCTCGATCATGACACGAGTGGCGATTCACAGCGCGGCCTGAACCACCCGCTCCCACCAACAGCTCATAATGCGAAATGCTATCGCGTGTATTGCAAGAAGAACGTCGCAAAGGACGATGACGGATGGTTACTGCTCATGAATGAAGGGGACGGCCCCGGCCAAAAACGACCAACAACGGAAAAAAAAAGAGAACCAAACAACCGCGACACAAACCGCCCTGCGCGCGAATCGACTCAAAACCCATCACGGCGCCAAGACCGTCGACTCGGACACGGTCAGCGGCGTTTGCGATGCCGGCAGCGGCGCAGACGCGCTGCGCGGCGCCGCATGCCCGTCACCGTCCGTTAGCGCATGCCCGGCCTCGGCATGCCCATGCGCATCGTGTCCGCCATGCCCGTGCCCATGCCCATGCCCACCATGATGCGCCTCCTCGACCATCGCATGGAAATCCGACCGTGTGAGCATCCCAACAACCACATTATCGTGATCCACGACCAACAAGTGCCGCACGCCGAGACCGCGGAAGAGCGCATAGGCCTTGGACGCGGACGTGTCCGGGTACACGATCCTCGGCGACCGGTTCATGACTTGCATGACAGCCTCGTCAAGCCGCTGCTGCAGAACTTCCGGCACGAGCGCGCCCATCAAGTGGTCGAGTTCGTTCGCCGAATGGTCGAGCCGCGCCTGCCGATCGACCAACGTACTGAGTGCATTCGCCGGCGTCTTGCGCCCGCCAAACACGCGCCGCAACAACCCCTGGCGCGTCTTGCGCTCGATCGTCGTGTAGGCCGCAACGGGTTTCCCCGTGACACGCTCCACGGCCTGATTGACCAAATCGAGCAACTGGTCGCGCAACAGGAACCCATGCAGGGTCTGCTTGGTCGCGTGCAGGACGGGGAACCCCGAGAACTGGTTGGATTTGAGCAGGTAGAGCGCTTCTTGGACGGTGAATTCGGGCTCGAGCGGGATCGTGGCCAGGTTTTCCGGACCGAGACTGCCTTCGTCCTCGAGGATCCGGTCGGCGACGGTCAATTTGCTGAGCGCGTGGGGGGGCCGTGTGCGGAAGGAAAGCCATTTCCATGCCTTCGATCTCGAGATGGTATTGCGATTCGCCGAGGGCGTTGCCGACGGCCGCGGCGATCAGGACGACCATTGTCACGCCGTTCAGGTAGGTCTATGCGCGGAGGTGGGGGGAATGGGTGAGTATTCCGGTGTCGCAGCGCGCGGTGCGCGGAAACAGCAAGGAACGTACCTGCTCGTTGGTCGACTGCAGCGCAATTACGATAATCGTCACGACGAGCCGCGACGTGCCGGACCAGAATGCGGCGGTGCCGATCAGCGCCATGGCGCCCGGGTCCATGAGCGAGAGACCCCACTTGATGCGCAAGATGTTGACACCTACATCAAAGCAGCAGCATGTCAGCGATCATATACACAGGTCGTTCCGGTTCCAGCCGGTTCAGAAACGTACCCAGCGCGTAGAGCCGGCCAAACGCCGCGCCCACAATCAACCCGGGAATCACCAAGTCGGTCGGCGCCGAGATATTGTGCGTCGCGAGCGAGAGAATCAGGTACGCAAACCCGAAAATGAGCAGCGTGCGCCACTCAAACAGGTAATAGTAGCCGCGCGTGAACAAATTATTCAAGATATTTTCCGGCTGGTTCATGAAGAGCGACGCCATTTGATGGTAACACTTCGGTTCCGTGAGCGGCTTGGCCGCGGCCCGCTTATGCAGCGACGGCGACGACGACGACAAGTCGTCGGCATCATCGTCCTTTTCGAACAACGTTTTGTTGAACGAGCCGTCAAAGAAGAGGCCTTTCGGGTAGAGCGCCGACTTGTACTCGCTGATCGACGACGCAACGAGATCGTGCACGGCCTCGGTCGTTTCCACGAGGAACGAGTACTTGTAGGACTTGGACTTGCCCGCGCAGTAACTCGGCGCGTCGGCGTACTTGGTCGCAATGTCCTGACGTTTGGGCAAAGAACGTCAGGATCAAGCCGCGGCCACGCAGTAAGTCAGAAATGAACGGATATACCTCGATCACCATGTTGCGAATGCGCGTGTCGACGCAAACGTGCTCGTCAAACCACTTGATGCACTCGTCCAATGGACTGAGGTCGTCGCTCGACGTATCCGCGGCGCGCTTGCGCAGCTTGGACGAGGTGGTCGTGGCGTTGGTCACGAGGCCGAGATCGCCGCACGTGTAGGTGCACTTGTTGCTGTCGGGGATCTTGGTCAGGTGCTTGAGACTGCGGTCGAACGGCGTGCAAGTCGCGTCCTGTTGAGGAGAGCGACGCGGTGGTCAGTGGGGGTCGTACGTCGCATGGTGGGCAAGGCACGACGCGACACGCACATCACTCTGCGTCGGGACCTGGATCAAGAACGCCGTGGCCGTCATGCTGATGACCACGACCAGGATCACCTCGATGAGCCGGCGCACAATCGACGTCTGGATGTACTTGGCGCGCAACTGGCTGATCTTGGCGACGAGCAAGTTGTATAGGTGGCCGAAAACGCCTATCACCGACCCAACCCAAAACTATCAGCTTGACCACCTTGGGCGGGCACGGATTCCAATGGGTGGAGAAGCAAGATACGGACCTCCCAAAACCCCAATAATGACCCAGGTCAGGTAATCGGCGAAGTTGAGGTCGAGGTCGCAGTGCGCGTTGACAAGGTAGACCGAGTACGAGTTGCCGTTCTGCTTCTTACCACCGTAGAAGAGACTCGTCGCCAAGAGCGAAATGGAGCAGGCAAACAACGTCTTGAGAATGAGCGACGGGTCGTAGAAAGAGACCTGGGTGTGAACGAACGGGATGCGGGTGAACGCGAGTAGACTGATGCAGTTGCAAAAGAACGGCCAAACGAACCGCTTCCTCGAGCGCAAACGCCACGCCGGCGAGCGGAGCTAAATGAAGTGGGGGCGTCAGTTTCAACGCAAACGATACACGGTGGAGAGAGTGGATTCCGCACCTTGGAACGCTGTGGCGACGCCGCACGCGGCACCGAGCGTGGCAAACACTTGCAGCTCCTGTGACCGTTTGATGCGAATCAGCGACAGCGTCTCCTTGGTCCACTGCTCGCTGCGGACGCCGTAGTAGGCCTTTGCAAAGAACGGGATCTTTTTGAGGTTGCGAATGATGACGATGCCGAGAATGGCGCAAGCTAGATGGAGATTAAAACGCAACTCAGTCCATGACCCACAAGTCCGGGCCACCACCCAAAAAAGGGGGGACATACTGTGAATCAACGGCCCGTCGTAACCCGAGTAGATGCCGCTGCTCGTGATCAGCGTCATGCCAATGAGCTTGGCGATCAGCGTGCGGAACGAAATGTAGCGCGGGCGCTCGAGACCGTTCAAATACGAGATCACCTCGGGCATGCCGGATCCAGCAGCACTAGATTAACAAAACGACCGCCACTTGTCAGTTTGGCGGTAACTGCGTCACTTGGGCAAGTCTAGCCCGGATCGAGCGAGTCGTACCTTGGCTCGATGATACTGATCCACGCCGTGATCAGGCCGGCCACGAGCGCAACCGCGACGAGAAAGCCCCAAAACGAGAAAAACGACTTGTCGTAAAGCGCCATGGCCTGTTTCACGCGCCAGTCGTTGATGACGACTGTCGAACACTGGTCAGATCCATCCCAGTTCAAAGCGCGCTGCTGCGCCAAGAAAATCCCACACCCCCGCAGCACGGCATGAACGGCAAACACACGCGATCGTACTCGTGTAATGGTGCATCAGGTAATACATCCCGGACGTGGCGAACCCGAGCACAACACATAGCACGATCTTGACGAGCAGCTGCCGGTTCGGGTGCAGCTTGTCCTGGTACCGGCGCAGCGCGCCGCTGTCGACGTCCTCGATATCGACTGACCGCGCGAGCTTGGTGCGCTCTTGCCGCTTGCCGAAATTTTTCCAGGTTTGCACGGCGCCACGGCGCCGACGAGGCCGCAGGCGGCGTTCGCTGCCAACGTCGCTGCCCGTCGGGCTCATGGGCACTTGCCCTTGGAAGAAGCGCGGCACGAGGCGTGGCGAGGCCGACGGGGTCACGTCACCGGACGCGCGGTACGGCGGTAGGGTCCCACCGTCGCCGGCTGGCGCGGTCGGAGGCGTGTTGGTCATGGTTGATGCTGGCCGCCGTGGAACTGGTGCCGAGAAAGCCGCTGCTGGTGGTGTTGTGCAAGGTGCAGAATGCTCAAGGTCGGAAGCTGGGCCGGTCGGTGTGTGGGGCGTGCAAACGACCACGGGGGCGCGAGGGGAGGCAGGCCGTTCAAGAGGCCGATGGCTTCGGTGTAAGATGGGGTTTCGGCACCTTTTCGAGCTGTGGAGCGGCAGCAGGAGGCGTTGCGAGCGTCGCTGCGCCTGATGGTGCTTGGCGGGCTCTCGGGAAGCTTACTGCGGCGTAGTGAGCGCAGCAACGGCCCACATGGGCTCGGCGCCAAATGAAGTGCCGCCCAGGGACCCGGCAGCACTTGGGGTCGCGCGAGACACGTGGGCGTGTCAAGGGATGCATCCGCCGCAGACGCCGGCACCGCCAACATCGCCCATCGTTGGTCGTGGGGGGACGTCTGTGTCGCTGGCGTTCGCGACGAGGGCAGCCGTGGAGGTAGTAGTTGTCACGCTGCCGTGTACGCGCTGCAGCGGCTGGTGCGCGGGCCGGTGCGTGCTTGCGGCAGGACTGCAGGAGAGCCAACGTGTCCGCTCAGGCAAACGCGTCCAGGTCGCGTTTGTCACATCGCGCGCGAGGTGACGACGAGGAATGCATGAGAGCACAGCAACCGATATGAAATGGTATTGAAACCGCACGACGAGTGCAATTGGTGATACAGCACCAAACCAAAAATGCTCGTGGGTCGAGGACGAAAAAGAGATGCGACAAAGAATGATCAAAAAAGAATCGGGCAAAAGCAGCAGCAGCACTCAGCGCGCCAAAACGTTCAGTGACGGCCCATGGCCGGCACCGTCGCTTCAGCCTGCGCCAGCGGGATCTGCGACATGGGCGCCGCGCTACGACTACCTGGCGCGGCATGCCCGCCTTCCGCAGCCACGTGCGCGTCGTGCCCATGGCCGTGGCCATGCCCGTGCCCGCCGGCGTGCCCGTGATGCGCGTCCTCGACGAGCTTGTGGAAGTCGGACCGCGTCAAGATCCCAACAGCGACGTTATCAAAATCCACGACCATCAAGTGCCGCACACCGAGGCCGCGGAACATCGTGTATGCCTTGGCCGCCGACGTTTCCGGGTAAACGACGCGCGGCGACCGGTTCATGACTTCCTGCACGACCAAGTCGAGCCGCAGCTGCAAGACGGCCGGGGTCAGTGCGCCCATCAAATGATCGAGTTCGGCAGTCGACTGGTCGAACCGCGCCTGGTGGTCGGCGAGCGTGCTGAGACCCACGCTCGGTGTTTTGCGCCGCCCAAAGATTCGTTTCAGCAACCCAACGGGCTTTTTCTTGCGGTCGAGCGTCGCGGCGACCGACTTGCCCGTGAGCCGCTCCACTTCGCGGTTGATCAGGTCAAGCAGCTGGTCGCGCAACAGCAGGCCGTAAAGCGTCTGCTTGGTCGCGTGCACGACGGGGAACCCGCTGAACTGCGTCGACCGGAGCAGGTAGATGGCCTCTTGGACGGTGAACTCGGGTTCGAGCGGGATCGACGCCAGGTTCTCGGGTGCGAGACTGCCCTCGTCCTCGAGAATGCGGTCGGCGACGGTCGTCTTGGTGAGCGCCGGCGGCGCCGTGTGCGGCAAAAACGCCATGTGCATTTCCTCAATTTCGAGATGGTACTGCGACTCGCCGAAGGCGTTGCCGATCGCGGTCGCGATCAGAACGACCATGGTCACACCATTGAGGTAGGTCTAGGGTCCGGGATAGCATGGTGAGCGCAGGCTCGCAGCGGGAACAACAAAACAGGGTGAAGAGGGTTGTACCTGCTCGTTGGTCGCCTGCAGCGCAATGACGATGATCGTGACGACGAGGCGCGACGTACCCGACCAAAACGCGGCCGTGCCGAGGAGCGCAGTCGCGCCCGGATCCGCGAGCCCCAGTCCCCACTTGCTGCGCAGAACGTTGACGCCTACAAACGAATAAACGGATGAGTGAGCGACGCGGTTCGAACCAGAGCATCAGCCATGATGCAGCACGTACCCAACGCGTAGAGCCGGCCAAACGCCGCGCCCACAATCAACCCGGGAATCACCAAGTCGGTCGGCGCCGAGATATTGTGCGTCGCGAGCGAGAGAATCAGGTACGCAAACCCGAAAATGAGCAGCGTGCGCCACTCAAACAGGTAATAGTAGCCGCGCGTGAACAAATTATTCAAGATATTTTCCGGCTGGTTCATGAAGAGCGACGCCATTTGATGGTAACACTTCGGTTCCGTGAGCGGCTTGGCCGCGGCCCGCTTGTGCAGTGACGACTTGGACTTGGACGCGGCAGCCGTCTTGTTGAAATCGCCGTCGAAAAAGAGCCCTTTCGGATACAGCGCCGACTTGTACGTGTCAATCGACGACGCGACGAGATCGTGCACTTCCTGGCTCGTCTCGATCAAGAGCGAGTACCGCTCGGTCGGCGGTTTCTTGGCACAGTACTCGCCGGCCGCCAAATACCGGTCGACGGCTTCGGCCAGGACTATGTCGCGAATGCGCACGTCCGTGCACAGGTGGCCATAGAACCAGTAGGTACACTTGTCGAGCGGCGTCTCGGTCTCGTCGGACGGCGGGGCAGCGGGCGCGCGCTTGTGTAGCAAAGAGCTGGCGTCGACGTTCAACAGATCTTTGCACGCGTAGACGCAGGGGTTGTCGTCTGGGACCTTGATCAGGTGCTTCAAACTGCGGTCAAACGACGTGCACGTCGACCCCTATTTTCGTTCGGAAACGAGTGAAGGGAGAAATAGTTAGGAATCACATCGGTCGCGGCAGGAGATGCAGGAGCATATGCAACGCACATCGTCTTCGGTCGGGACCTGGATTAGGAACGCCGTCGCCGTCATGCTGATCACCACGACGACAATGACCTCCACGACACGTCGGACCCGCGATGGCTGAATGTACTTGGCGCGCAGTTTGCTGATCTTGGCAACGAGCAAGTTGTAGAGATGGCCGAGAACACCTATGCGAGTACGGGGAGCAAAGCGTGAGGTTCGCGTCAGCTTGCAGAGTCGGTGCTGGCGGCGCATCATGTCGAGTAACGCACCCCCAGCGGCGCCAATGATGGCCCACGAGACAAAATCGAGAATGTTCAGGTTCAAGTTGCAGTGCGCGTTGACGAGGTAGATCGAGTACGAGTTGCCGTTCTGCTTCTTGCCCAAGTACCAGATGCTCGTCGCCATGAGCGAAATGGCGCAGGAGAAAAGCGTCTTGAGGATGAGCGACGGGTCGTAAAACGACACCTATGACGTCAATTGCGAAAAGCGCGTGGATCAGTCGCTGCTACTCGATGAGTTTGCATTAACGATTCAAATTGCGGTACCGCTTCTTCCAGCGCAAATGTCACGCCGGCGAGAGGGGCTAACAACAGCAGGAGAATCAAAAATCAGTCAGACCGAGCCCAAAAACAAATTGGGTGGTGAGCAGAGACCACGTACCCTGGAATGCAGCGGCAACGCCGCACGCAGCACCGAGCGTGGCAAACACTTGCAGCTCTTGCGACCGCTTGATGCGGAGCAGCGACAGCGTCTCCTTGGACCACTTGCTGCGGGGCAGACCGTAGTAGGCCTTGGTGAAGAACGGGATCTTCTTGAGGTTGCGAATGATGACAATCCCGAGAATTGCGCAGGCTAGACGCGAACAAGAACGAATAGAATTGATCAGTGAACGTGCTCGACGCGACACACGTTCCTCCACCGCCAATCCAATTAATCAGACGCAACGCACTGTGAATGAGCGGGCCATCGTAGCCCGAGTAGATGCCACTGCTCGTGATCAACGTCATGCCGATCAGCTTGAACACCAGCGTCTTGAACGAAATATACCGCGGCCGCTCAAGACCGTTCAGATAAGAAATGACTTCGGGCATGCCAGATCCAGCCGCACTAGCAAAACCCGAGAAACACCGTTAGATGGACGACACACAAGGCCAGTTCGGGCCATCGCAACCCAACTCGAGCCCACAGGCGAGTCGTGCATACCTAGGCTCGTAGATGCTGAGCACTGCCGTGATCAGGCCTGCAGCAAGCCCAATTCCAACCAGCCAGCCCCAAAACGCAACAAACGACGTCTTGTAGAGCTCTTTTGCCTTATTTACGCGCCAATCGTTGATCAGAACTGAACAGGAAAGAAAAGAGTGACCAGTCATCATCGCGTCACTGTGAGCGGTGTGTCTGACCGGTGGCCACATCCGAAATGACTTGGAGTTCCACAAAATTTGAATCGCGTGACCGTACCCGTGTAGTGGTGCATGAGATAGTACATCCCGGACGTGAGGAACCCGAGCACAATGCACAATACAATTCGCACGAACAGCTGGCGGTGCGGATGCACCTTGTCATGGAATCGGCGCAGCGGCGGGCTGTCGACGTCCTCGATATCGACCGACCGCGGAATCTCGGTGCGCTCATGGCGCTTCTCAAACGAGTTGACCGTGTTGCTCACGCGGCCCGAGTAGCGGCGACGTAGACGACGGTCGGCGGCCGCGGTAGCTGATCCGGGCGTGATGGGCTTGATAGGTGACATGGTCGACGGCGGGACCGCAGTGACGCCGCGCAGACGCGGCGATGGTTGGATGTCGTCGTCGTTGGCGCCGGGACTCGTAGCGCGAGCGCGTGGGTCGGCCATGGTGGCAAACTTGACGGGCCCGTCAGCACGGGATACACACGCTCACGCGCAGATCGGTGCGGTGGTCTTGAGGTGCCCGTGGTCTTGGCACGCGAGCAGGCGAGCGGGATGCGGTCAACAGCGCGAACGGGTGCAACAATGGGCAGCAGGCAACACGCGGCGCACGGGCCACGGGGGAGCTAGTCCACGGGGGCCACTGCAATTAAGTACCGCTCAGGGTTAGCGAGCAGAACGTTGCGCAAGAATCGGCGTCGACTCGAGCCAAGAGGAAGAGGAAGGATCGAAGGAAGCGCGGCGCTCGCCTTTTTTGCGAGCGTGCGGGGGGCCAGCATCCCGTCGAAACGTTGTCCCACACACGGCTTCCGACGTGGAGGCGATTCCGACGTGGAGGCAATTCCGACGTGGAGGCGACTGGTGGCGGTTCGTGCGGCGGTCGGTCGGAGCGTCCCAGGGCAACTGGAGTGCTGCGCGTGATCCCTCGCGACTGCCACTTTTGGGACGTGAGCGAGGCTCTGGCAGGGATTTGCACACGGATTTGTCCTGAGGGCTTGCACGAACCCCGCCAGCACAGCGTCGCTCCATGGTTGCTCGTGGTGCCACTTTTGTGCAAGCGCGATCACTTGGCAAAAATGCTTGCACCGCTCTCTCACATAAACTTCATCGCAGCTCGTCAATCGCGCGCTCCTTTTCCTTCAGCCCCTCCAGCCCTCCCTGACGTCCATGGGACCATGTGTCTGGCTTCCGCGTTCCAAAATAGGGAGACCTGCACGATGAATAATACATGAATACTTACGTACTGACGGTCTTGAAAACGAAACACGCCCACCACCAACACTCTCCAACCCCCCCGTCACTCGCCGTCCTCCTCGGCGCGGATCTCATCAATCGTCGTCTGCAGACCCTCGACCACGTCCTCGTCAACGGACTCTGGGTCATGCTCGCGCGCCTTCTGGAACGCGGCCACGGCCTGCTCGTACCGTGCGCACACGCTGCTTGCCGGCTCGTCAAGCAGCTCGCCAATGGTACCGAGGTTGACGTGCGTCTCGGCCAGCGGGATAAAGTGCTGCGCCGACGGATGCGAGTCGGCGTTGATCGCGGCCTTGATGTGCGTCTCGGCTACACAGAGGATGGATCGCACCAGTCAACAAAGTCGTCGACAGCAGAGAGTCCAGCGACGGCAAATCACGGACCCTTTTCGAGCATCTTGCGCGCACGCTTGACCACCTTCTTGTCCACCTTGCCGTCGTCCTCACTGGCAAGTTCGCCCTGCTCCTCGACGATGGCCGTAGCCTTGGCGAGCAGGCAGAGCCCCTGGCCAAGCTCGCGCGCAGACTCGGCACCCTCGGTCGCATCCGCCGCCAGCGACGTCCACAGCGCTGTGCACGCATCGGCCCACGCATCCACGTCCTCGGCCGTCTCGAGCCGGCGCTGCGCGAGCCACGCGAGCGTCTCGTGGTCGTCGCCCGTCAACTGCGCCGCGAGCTCCTTGACGGCTGTGACGAGTGCCTCGGCATCTTCACCAAGGACAGCGCTGCTGAGAGCCACGTAGGCGCGCACGTTCTCGACACTTGGTGCGCCGGGTACGACCTTGTCGTTATCCGTCATGGCCGCAGCCTCGTCGACATGGCCCGTCGCCACGTCCACGACCTCGCTGGGGCTGTTGTCGAGTGCTTCGGCGTCGTACGCGGCCAAGAGAACGAGCGCGGTCGCGAGCGCCAGGAGTACGGCACGGCGCTCAGCGTGCAGCAGCGTATCGACGTTCAGGAGCCGTTGCGCTTCGTGCACGGTTCCACGCGCAAGGGGTTTGCCGTGCTCGTCGCCGGCTGCGAGCTTAGCCTTGGCAGCCGTTGCAAGCGCCACGAGCTCGGCGACATCGTCTTCCTCGTCGACTTCGCCGACGTAGACGGGCTGCGGGTCGTTGGCGCCAGGTGCGGGCGACGGCGTGTCGGCCTCAGTGCGCGCGCGCTTGGCCGCGGGCTCGGCGGATTTCTTGAGACCTTTGGCGCGTTTCGGGGGCATGGTCGTGCAGCAGGTTGAGGTGTCGGTTGGTGAAGAGGTTGGCCAGGATTCGAGCTGACCAACGTTTTCTTGCTGGTCGGGGCGGGACGTGATCAGCGAGCTGCTGAACAGCAAAACCCAAACTGGTTGTAAGGCACGTGGGCTGTCTCGCGGCTCGTCTCGCACCTCGCCATTTGTGGCCCCCGGTTCGAACCCCCGCTGTGCCCCGTCTACCGGATGCGGTCTGCGACGTTGGCATGCAACCTGCTGTAAAAGAACCGAGAATGCCCAAAATCCTACCATTCATTTTTGCGAACCATCAAGGCACCTCCGTCCCCGGTTCTGTCCTTCAACACTAGGGGTTGTGAGGCCAGCAATGGTCCTATGAGGCAAGTGCACAAAGACATCATGATTCGATACAACAAATACATAATTTCCTCATTCATTTGTGTGAACCGCCGCCCGACGAATGCTGTGGACTGTTTTGGTGCGCAGGCAATGACCTTGGACCAGGTTGATTGCACATACCACCAGACCTGACAACAACTCCCACAGCAGCATCTTCAAGTCCGACTATGCGTGCACCAACGCCGACGTTCCTGCCGCGCCGCCCTTGCACAACCCGGTGGAGAACGACGAGCCCACAAGCGCGCTGGAACTCGTGGGCATGACTGACCCTGCAGCAGCCTCCATGCTCATCATCACCAACTCAGTTGTCATGACTGAGCCTCTACTGCTGCCAGCACCTGTCGCCACCGATTCTGTGATTCGCGCGACCGGGACGGCTACTCTGGATGTGCCGCCAACCTCAGTCGCGCTCATGGGGTTTGCTGGCAAGCCCCTCACTGAGAATATAGCCTTGCCCATACTTGACTGGTCAGCCATGTCAGGGGGGCATGGAGGATGGGATGGAAATCACTGGGTGGACTTGATGCACATTGATGGCAAGAGTAGATTGCGCGATTTGGTTTTCGATGCACATCGAGATGGTTTTTGCGAAGTAAACTATTGTATTTTATCCTGAGGAGCTCCTGGCCATGTCAAAGACCTTCACTTCTGGCACCAGCAAATTCTCGCTCCAATAATGTCCTGTTCGCGAGAACTTAGCGGTCAAACCGGGTGGAGAAGGTGCACAGACGTTCCCCGACACGATTCACAGCAGTGTTTGCGCTTTCCCATTCCACGCGGCTCACTCACTGTCAGAAGACTTAGCAATTGCAAGCTTGTGGCTGCATGCACACGTCACCTGCAATCCCTGGCACCGCGTCCCCTCATCCGGCTCAGGCCCGCATGGCCGTTCTTCATCGCTTGCTTAGATCGCCATTTGATAGCACGCCACTCGCTCGCAGCAGGCAGCGTCAAGCCCTCGTCACCAACCCCTCCTGGTCTGTCATGTTGACTCCCCTACTGCTCAGGGTCAGGGGGCCACGACAGCGGACGGAGAGCTCCACACAGGGTGGAAAACCCGCTTTCTGAAACATATTTATTTCTCTGAGAACGTGCTGCCTCAAGAATGACAACAAGCAGGGGTGTAAAAGGGAGTACAACATGACAAGCCAAATTTGTGAGCAAGAAACTAACTGGCAGCAGGAAACACACCACCCAGTGGACTTGCGCATCAATGGCAAGAAGTTAGAGGACAATTATTTGTTTGGACCACAGGGCAGTGCCGATTATTGACATGTTGAGCGTGCAAGAGTCATCACCTCAACCTGCAACTGGTGTGATCAACTACACATGCAACATGACAGATACATACCCATGAGTGCGCCAAGCACGACATGCGCTCTGGCTCTGCCACAACTGGTATGGGACCGGACGTAGATCGGTGATCGTAGTACCTCCAGTTTATGTGCGGCATACTTTCACCTTAGCCTGTACTTCACGAGGGCGGGCACAAGATTGGCACAGCATGCGGCCAGGAGAGAAGCCACTGGGTGGACTTGATGTGCGTGGACGACAAAAAATGGATTTGATTCTTGTTGTGACCAGCAAGACCAATTGTTCGGCCAAAGTTGAACGTGACGCGCAGCTCGTCCAAAGACCCAGAAAGCACATCCCACCCACCTCACGGCCTGCAACCATCTAGTCCATAAATATCGCTTTTAGTGCATGGTTCACACCCTCGGCATCATCTATTTCTTCCTCCACCCCTTCTCCACGCGGCCCTCGCACCCATTCGTCCGAGTCCGCAGTCCGGTCCGCCCGCACCTACTCCCCCTCACGCATCCCCGCCCCCGCGCCCGTCCCCGTCATCGACGACCGGGACCTCGACTTCCCCCCAATCAGCGACGAACGGGACGTGACCGAAGACCGCCTTGACGTGCGTCCACTCGCGGACGTACTCGTCACGGCCACGGGCCGATCAATCGTGCTAACCTCGGCCGCGGGCGCGCGCCACTCCCCGCCCTTGGTAATCCCACACCCGTCATACTTGTCTTTCCAGATCCAGGCATTACTCGGCAAATCGACGCCTTGGTTGGCCGCCATGCGAAAGTACCGCGCGGCCAAGACCTTATCCGGGCGCACGCCATCCCCGGCCAAGTGGTACGTCGCCAAATCAATCTGCGCGTCCGGGTCCCCGAGATTCGCTGCGATTTGGAAGTAGAAGAGCGCGGTGCGTTGCGACTTGGGCGTGCCCCACCCGTGCCGGAAGGATTGGCCCAACTCGTAGATGGCCATGGTCAGTTCCCGCGCAGCGAGCGCCATTGGGGTGGCCGAATTGACGGCGTGCCGCATCGCTAAGTCGGCTGCGCGTGAGAGGTGTATGAAGGACGTGTCTTCATCGACGGGGACACCCCACCCACTACCAAACCGTGCACGCAGCGTCAGCGCTTGCTCTGATCCGATGCGATGAGAACGTAGGTACCTGCGTAACGCCATCCCATACAAGAACGCGCCCAGCGGCGACCCCAACTCGGCCGCACGCTGAAACTGCGCGGTGCTTTCCGCCAACTGCATGTGTTCATGCAACTGGATGCCGCGATGAATACACGCATCGGCCTCGACTTGCGCCGGGTCCTCGGGCGGC
Source organism: Allomyces macrogynus ATCC 38327 (assembly GCA_000151295.1). Classification (NCBI taxonomy): domain Eukaryota; kingdom Fungi; phylum Blastocladiomycota; class Blastocladiomycetes; order Blastocladiales; family Blastocladiaceae; genus Allomyces; species Allomyces macrogynus. Next base: position 176,694 of record GG745350.1, on the reverse strand, counting down.
GGCGCGTGCGACCGCGTCGATTGCATCGTCCCGACGGACCTCGCGCCGGTACCCGTGCGCGCCACAGACCGGTGCAGCGTCATGTTGCACAGCAGCGCGCTCAGGTCCGGCGCGGGGCGCGAGATGGTCCCGTTCCGGCGCAGGCGCAGAGGCGGCGGGGCTGGTCGAGTCGTGCGGCGCGGCGGCGAGCGCGGACGAGGAGAGCGGGGACGACGGAAGCTGGAGTTGGCCAGAGACGTTCTTCGACACCGGTGGTCTGGTCGGAACGGCTCGCCGTATCGTGCCCCGTGCGCGGCATTGCGCGCGGCGCCGTCCCCGCGGCGGCTGTCATCGCGCGCGGAATCGCGCTCACGACGACCGACTTGCCACCGGTCGAGTCAGCACGTAGCGGCAAAACCGGGCGTGGAGGTAGAGTCCCGGCGCGCATTGGGGACGTCGGAAAGGAGCGATCGGGGCCGGCCGATGGGAGTGTCGGGTGCCGCGGGACACTAGCTGCGGCCGCGGCGGACGACGTGCCGCCCGAATCATGGCGCACGACGTGCACGGGCGGCGGTAAAGTTGGGTTGGGATCGGCGGCGACCGAGGGCCGCGCGGTCTGGAAGTAGTTGTTGACGACCGAGTCGATCGACGGGCACGCGCCGAGCGTCGAGGGCGCGGGCACGGACGCACTCGCGGTGGTGGCGCGTGGACCGGTGCCGGGCGCCGGCGATGGTGGCAGATTGTCGGCCATGTCCGATCTTTGATGAGCAAGTCGAGGAGCGGCGAGGCCGAGGGCAGGCGCGCGCGTGCGCGCGCGGGGGCGCAAGATGCAGGGCAGGGTTGAGGTTGGCGGTGGTTGGATCGCAGGCGGGGCACGCGTCGAGAAAAGAAGAGCTGGCGAGGGGTTTTGCAGCGAGAATGAGGCCAAATATGGCGACGAGCGGGGCCGACGACGGAGGCCCGAGCGGGCGTTCAGCGGGGCCAGCGAGGACGAGCATTCGGCGCGGCGGCGCTAAACGTCTCGCACTCTCATGGTGTCATGGTGCGATACACACGTGCCCGTGACGCGGAGACGGTGTGGCTCCTTGCCTCGTTGCTCTTGTCGTCGTCGCTTCGTTGTCGCCATGATCAGCACCAGCACCGACGCGACCATGATCGACCCCACCGCTGCGGCAGCGGCAGCAGCAGCAAGAGGCGGCGTCCCCGCCGCGCTCGCCGCTTCCATGTCCACCGCGAAACCCGCGCTCGCTGGCCCATCTCCATCCACAACCGGCAATCCCGCCGGACCATCTGCACCTGCACCAGGATCAGCATCCCCCGCCCCATCCGCGCCGCCAAGCACACGCCCCGCAAGCGACACCGGCCTGCCACACTGCGTCGTTCTCGTCCCCACCACCGACCCATCGCGCGCCGACCGACTCGTGCAAGCCCTGCGCGGCGGCGGCACCCCCGCAGGTGGCGCGCACACGACCAAGCTGCAGCTCGACGTGCACGTCTTCCGGTCCACGCCACAGCACGTCTCTGCGCAACGGCTCTACGTCTTCCAGCACGCGACGAGCAGCGGGTCGCGGTGGGACGCTGTCGCCATCGAACCATCGGGCGCGCGAATTACGGCGCCGCGGCACGCGCTTGCGCTCGTCACGCGGCTCAAGAACTTGTGGACTCCACGACAAGTCGCGCGGATTGATGGGATCGTGTTGGATTTACGCGACTTTGCCGTGTCGGTCGGACAGTTGTATGTGGCCTCGGCGCCCGTGGCCACGGTCGTGTACGTTGCGGGCCGTGTGCCAAATGTCGGCGACGCGGTTGTGCGCGACTTGGTCGACCGCGTGGTCGTACCGGCGGTCGCGGGGGATGATGGCGGCGGCACGGTCGAGACGAGTCCGGTCTTGGATGATGCGGTCGCGTGCTTTTTGCATGTGTTTCGTGCGCGCGGCGTGCTGTGAATCAAGATGGCGTGGTTTTGCTTTGACTCGCTCGTGGGTGTTGCCGTTTGTTGGTTTGTGGTGGTGGAGTGAGACACGTGAACTGTGATCAAATAGTCGTCATCCTGATCCGGCAGCTGATGCTCCTCTTGCCCAAGGTGGCCGAGTTCGACTCGCTGCCTTGCACGCGCTTTGCACCGGCCGCGCTCGCGCACATTTTCTCCACCCTCTGCGGACCGCTGGCGAAGGGCCAAATGGTGACCCTCTTCCCCCTGCTGAATCTGCCACGCTGAAACCAGATCTGCTGCCCTCGTACCCGCCGGCGCTGCCATCACCACCGCCCTCAGTGTGAACATGTTGTGGAGGCAAGAACACACTCGCGCGCATTTGATTTATTTCGGAAAGATTGCTTTTTGGGGAGCCAATAGAGCGACAGAGATCACCACGTTCGAAACGTGGCGAACACGAACGAACGCAGGCAAGGCAACTTGTCACGTGCATGCACGCGGCCCACGCGCACCCTGGCTTCGGTGGCGATCAGTGTTGGTTCGGCGCGCCAAAGCAAATCCACCGCCAAGTCTGCACCACGGCGTCGAGTCCGGGTCATTGTCGTCGTCGTCGTCGTCGTCGTTAATTACAAGAGCGCGGCCAACCCCCACCACAAGCACCCGCATTCCTCGCGCGCGTGTCGTCTCCACTCCCCCCCCCCCCCCCCTTCCTCAAACCGCCTCCACCATGTCTGTTGTTGGCATCGACTTTGGCAACCTGCAGTCGTGCATTGCCGTGGCGCGCAACCGCGGCATCGACATTATCTGCAATGAAGTCTCGAACCGCTTCACGCCGTACGTTCTCCTCCACCGCACCGCGCGATGCGTGCGTGCATGTCCCGTCGCCCTACAGACGCACGTGCTGACGCCACCCCTGCCCGCATTTCCAATTCTTCTAGCTCGCTCGTCGGGTTCGGCCAAAAGTCGCGTCTTCTCGGGGAGGCCGCCGCATCCGTGCAGGTGTCGAACCTGAAGAACACCGTCTCGTCGTTGAAGCGCCTGGTGGGTCGCCCCGCGTCGGACGCGACGCTCGACAAGGAGCGCGCTTACCTGTCGTGCACTTTGGTCCCCTCGGGCAGTCCCTCGGGCGAGATTGGCGCGCGCGTCAACTACCTTGGCGAGGAGCGCGTGTTTTCGGCGACGCAGCTCGCCGCCATGTACCTCGGCAAGCTCAAGTCAACGACCGAGCGCGAAACGGGCGCGCCCGTTGCCGACGTGGTCGTCTCGGTCCCCGGCTGGTTTGTGCCCGAACAGCGCAAGGCCGTGGCCGAGGCGTGCGAGATTGCTGGGCTCAACCCGCTGCGTATTATTAATGATACGACGGCCGCCGCGCTGGCCTACGGGATCACCAAGACGGACTTGCCCGAGTCGGAGCCGCGCAAGGTCGTGTTTGTGGATGTTGGCCACTCGTCAACGTCGGTCGCCGCCGTTGCGTTTGTCAAGGGTAAGCTGCACGTCAAGGCCACGGCGTTCGACGCCTTCCTTGGCGGCCGCGACCTCGACCAGCTGCTCGTTGACCATTTCGTGACCGAGTTCAAGGGCAAGTACAAGTTTGATGTCTCGCAGTTCCCGAAGCCGCTGTTCCGCCTGCGTGCCGCGATCGAGAAGCTCAAGAAGGTGCTTTCGGCCAACTCGCAGGCGCCGCTCAACATTGAGGCCTTGCACGACGACCGCGACGTGTCATCGATGATCACGCGCGAAGAGTTTGAGCAGTACTCGGCCCCGTTCATGGCCAAGATTGCGCCGCTGATTGAGGAAGTGCTCACCAAGGCCGGGTGGACCAAGGACGAGGTCTTCTGCGTCGAAACGGTTGGCGGAACCACGCGCGTCCCCGGCGTGCGTAATGCCATCACCGGTTACTTTGGCCGCGACCTGCTCTCGTTCACGATCAACCAGGACGAGGCCGTCGCGCGTGGGTGCGCGCTTATGTGCGCGATCATCTCGCCGGCGTTCCGCGTGCGCGACTTTGATATCAAGGACGTGGCCGGGTCCAACGTCAAGGTGACGTGGACGCAGCCCGCGGCCAACGGCGAGGAGTTGCCCAAGGAACTGACGGTCTTTGAGCGCGGGTCGACCGTGCCGGCAACCAAGGTGCTCACCTTCTACCGCCCGGCTGCTCAGCCGTTTGATTTCGAGGCGCACCTCGATGCGGCCGCGACCGCGCCCGTCTGCCACGTGCCCACGTGGCTCGGCCGGTACGCCGTCAAGAACATTCCGGTCGGCGCGCCCGAGACCAACCCGGACGAGCCGACCACCGTCAAGGTGCGCGTGCGCATGAACCCGAACCATATGGTCCAGGTCGAGGCCGCCTACGCGCTTGTCGAGGACAACACGCCTGAGCCGGAGCCCGAGGTTCCCGCCGAGGGCGCTGCCGCGCCCGCTGACGGTTCTGCAGCACCGGCGACCCCGCCGCCCGCCGCCGACGAGCCGCCCAAGAAGAAGCACAAGAAGGTGGAGCTGAACGTGCTCTCGACCGAGGCCGGTCTCTCGCGCGACGCGCTGCTCAAGCTGCGCGAAGAGGAGGGCCAGATGGCCGCGGCCGACCGTCTCGTCAACGACACGGAAGTCGCAAAGAACGCGCTGGAAGAGTACATTTACGAGGCGCGCGACAAGAAGGACACGACCTGGGCCGACTACCTGACCGAGGCCGACAAGGCCAAGCTGACCGACCTGGTCAACGCCGCCGAGGACTGGCTCTACTCGGACGAGGGCGAGGACGCGACCAAGTCGGTCTACGTCGAGAAGCTGGCCGCGCTCAAGGCGATTGGCCAGCCCGCGCACGATAAGACGCGCGAGGCCGATGAGCGGCCGCGGGCCGCCACGGTCCTGCGTAACGCGCTCGCGACGCTGCAGGTGCGTGCCGACAACCCGGACAACGCCTGGCTCGAGGGCGACCTGCAGGTCGTCAAGGATAAGATTGCTGCGGCGCGCACTTGGGCCGATGAGAAGCTGGCCATGCAGCAGGCCGCGGCCAAGCACGCGCCGCTTGTGATCACGTCTGCGCAGCTGCTCGCCAAGAAGGATGAGGTCGAGCGGCAGTGCCTGCCGATCCTCGCGCGCCCGAAGCCGGCGCCCAAGGTCGAGGAGCCCGCCAAGACCGAGGAGAAGAAGGCTGACGCGACGCCGGCGCAGGAGGACCCGATGTCGGTCGACTAAGCGTGTGCTGACAGTTTGGCTTGCTTTTTCTTGTTGTGGTTGGTTCTTTGCGTTTGCTTTCGGCGATCCGGGTTCGCGACGCCGGCGTCGTCGTCGCTGTTGCGTCTGCCCACTCCCCCTCCCCCGTTTCGTCGTGGATGTGTTCGTGGTGTACCTAATGGATCGGTATTTTGTTCCTTATGCGCTGTCATCGTGCTGCTGGCACCGGCGCTGGATGCGTGAGGAGATAGATGGTCGACGTTGGCGGCGGTGGAGTGAGACATGAGCATGAGCGAGCACGCCGCACCCTGGCCACCGTTCTGGCTCCGGCGCTGCTCTCGACCCGGCGTCGCCCTGATCCGCTCGCTGATGCACCTGCCCGACGTCGGTCGACTCACGTTCGTTTGTCGGTCGACTCACGTTCGTTCGCTGTCGCGCGCCGCACCGACTTTACCCTGCCACCAACTTTCTCTCCTCTCCACCAGCGCACCATGACGGCGCTGGGCCACGCCGTGACCAGCGTCCTCTCCCACTTTCTCTCGCCCATGCTGCAATCGAGCCCACCACCGTCTTCCTCGCCGGCGCTGCCGCTGCCGCCTCCCTCGGGCCTTCAGGGCACCGCGCCCGCCGGATCCAACGACGGCTCGCCCGCGTCGCATCAGCACCGCGCGTCTGCGTCGCCCGGTCTCGTTCTGACGCTCGACGAGGCCGACGAACTCGCCGACTACGACCAGCACCGCGACCACGCCGACGCGGGCGACACGACCATCACCAACGGCGGCGCTTTGATGCCGCCTGATACCACCACGACCAATGTTCTACCTCCGCCGCTTCCACCGCCGCCATCCGCGCCCGCGCCGGTCCCGCCCACGTCTGACACCGACGGCGACCTCGACCTGGCCGACCTCCTGCAACGCGCGCCACACGCGCGGATCGACGCTTCCGAATTACACACGGCGATCGTCGCCCAACACGCTGCGGGTCAGCAGGAACTCGAGGCGTTGATGCTTGACCTGTTTGAGCAGATGCAGGACGCGTGCGACGCGCTCATGCACCACCACGATTTGACGCACCGGATGCAGCTAGTCGCGGTCGCGCAGGGCGCGCGGGAGTTGAAGGGGATCGAGGCCGAGACTGGTACGTTAGCGGAGAGGGGAAGGGGTAGATGCAGGGGAGGGGAACTGACTAGAAGGGTGGGGTGGGGGTGGGTAGATCGGACGCGCGACGCGCTGGTGCAGTTTTTGGCGTCGATTCAGGGCGCGGTCGCGCACTTGCAGGGTTTGACGGCCGGGATCAGCGACGGTGGCAAAGGCGCGTCGTGATTGAGATTGTCGTGTCGCGCTGCGTCGCGTCACGTCGTGATGGAGGAGCGTGATCTTAGAGTACCGGATTCAACACGTCGGTGGTCTTTCCCATCGGTCAGCTGGATCTGATCGTTTCCGCGCGGCCGCGGTGCGCGGCGGGCCGGCCGGAGCGTGCCGCACCGGCGCGCTGTTGCGCGACGCCAGGGACGTGGTCAGCGGCACTCTGACGCTGCTGATGATCTGAAAGACTGCATCCGCGACGGTGCGGTCGACGCGTCGCGTCAGGATAGAACGAGCACGAGTTGGCGGCGTAGCGCGCAGGCACGCTTCGGCACGAGGCATCAGAGTTTTCTCGACGTTAGGCGCCGGTTGCTTGACGCGCCACACGCCCAGGGCGCGCCGCCGCCTGTGCGCATCTCGCTCCAAGCGCCACCGCCATGAACTGGCCGCCCTTGGCCGCCCTTGGCCGCCCTTGGCCCCGCCTTTGCACCGTCGCCGCACATCGTCTCCACTCTCATCCCACTCGCTGTCGCCCCCACACGTTGCTCGTTTGCACACGCTCCCGGCTCGCGCCCAACTTGCTGCACTCGCGCCGCCGCCAAACCACCACCATGCCGCGCCCCCGCCCTCGCCGCGCGCTCGTCGCCGCGGCGCTGCTGCTGGCGCTGACCGCCCTGCTGCTCACGCCCGCGCTCGCCGCCCCGCAGCTCAACATTCCCGGCATCGGCACCGTGAACCTGCCCGGCAGCGGGTCCAAGCCGACCGCCACGGCGTCCGAGTCGCCCTCGGCCACGGCCACGCCCACGGCCACGTCGGCGTCGAGTTCCATGCCCTCGTCGTCAGGAACGGCCACGGCCACGTCGACCACGTCCAAGCCCAAGCCGACGGTCGTTGACAAGTGCCCGGGCGGTCGGTGCAAGGTCGATGGCCGCGGGTCGCAAGAGTGTATTTGGCTCGAAAAATCCAAGGCGTGCAGTGGTCCGTTTCGCTTTCGCTTTGCCGCTGTTTCCGCCGCACCCCCACCTTTCATCCTCACCCTTGACCATGAAAACAACAATAGCCTTCACGGGCCTCTACATCCCGACCAACATCTCGTCCTACTTTGAAATGCGCCTCCCCGCCAAGCGGTCCTACCTTGTCCCGGAACTCAAGAACGCGACCGACCTCGACGACCAGTTCAACGGCGAGAAGTCCTACGCGTTCATGCAGAAATACGTCGGCGAGTACATGGTCAACATTGCCGGGTGCCAAATGCCCGACCAGCGGTGGTACAAGACGTGGTTCTGTCTGGACCTGCTCGACTTTTACTCGCAAAAGGGCGACCCGTGCTCGCAAAACTCCAAGTTCTCGGTGTGCGCATCGACGCTCGACGCGCGCGCCGCCTCGTTGCAATTCGACATTTCCAATGCGACCTTGTGCCCCGTCGGCCAGTCGGGCCGCGACCAGGCCGCCAAGCACATCACGTTCCTCAACACGACCAGCTACCGCGGCACCGACACGTCGTGCATTTCCGGCGAAGACAACGAGAACAACGCGTCGGTGAACCAGCTGTGCGGGTACTTTTCCGAGGCTGCCGCGTGCTCGCACGACTGCAAGTCGCTCAACGACTCTGTGCGCGGCAAGTGCGCGCAGTACTTGGCCGAGGCCAAGGCGCAGTCGACGCAGGCGGCGAGCTCGTCGGCATGCGACCCGAACGACAAGTCGTGCGAGGCCGGGTCGTCCAAGACGATCCCGATCATTATCGGGTCGGTCGTTGGCGTGTTGGTCCTTGGCGCGCTCGTTGTCCTCTGGCGCATTCGCAAGCGCAACGCCGATAACGCCGCCAAGGCCGCGACCATGGCGCGCACGGAAAACGTGGCCCCGCCGCCCGCGCCGGCCAACATTGCGCCGCCCGCACCTGTCGCGCCTGCGCCGCAGCCGTTCGTCCCGCAGCCCGTCGCGTACCCGGCGCAGCCGCAGCTCCCGCAGCCGGCCGTCGGTGGTGGTGCCGAGTACCAGCAGCCGCTGATGGGCGGTCCCGCTGCTGCCGCTGCCGCGGCCGCGGCCGGTGCCGGTGCCTTCGCTGCAACGCAGCAGCAATCGTCGCCGACGTCGCCCGTCCCGAACGTGATCCCGATGCCGCCGCCCGCCGGTGGGGAGGCTGAGACGGAACGTACCGTGACGGTGGTCAAGCTTGCGTTTGCGCCGTCGTCCGAGGACGAGTTGGCGCTGAGCCCAGGCGACTTGGTCACGATCCATAACCGGTACTCGGACGGGTGGGCGCGCGGGTCGCGGCATCCGCGGATCGGCGAGAATGCGCCGACGACCGGGTATTTCCCGCTCATGGTCACGGAGAACGTGGAGCCCCGGACCCCGCCGACGCGGTTCGAGTCGTTGTCGCGTCGGAACTAAGGTTGTGGATGGGGTGTGATAGACGAGGGTCGCGTATACGTGTAGTGGTGCGGGCGCGCCTGCTTGCATGGGTGGCAGTTGCTCAAGTCGGTGGAGGCTTATGCGGGCTGCTGACCATGGAAACTCTTTTGCATTGTTTTTTGATGCTTGCACGGTTTTTTTTTTTGGATTCCTTTGCTTGGCTGCACCAGTCTTTTTTGTTCGGTTTTGTTCCTCCAGCTGTACCATCGACAATTTCCGCTGTGTTGCCATTTTGTTTCCGAATACACGGTTGGAGATGCACGCCGCCGCCGCGTCGTCCATTGCCTTCGCGAGAGGGCCAGCATCGCATCGTCACTGCCACGGGCCTCCCCACAATCCAGCAGCTCACGCACTGCTCATGGTATGTGTGCTCAGCCAGACGACTGCGCTCCTGCGGCTCCCCACCGACACCCAACACAAGTCCAACGCTTCGTGGACGACACTCAAACTCCACCGCGCTATTTATCCCATCCCCACTCTCCCGCACTAGGTACTTATCCCGCACGCAAACTGTTCTCTAACGCTCTGTATTCCCTTCTCCACCCATCTGCCTAATCTACAGCTTAGGCGCCATCGCATAATCCCCACCACAAAACTTGGTATGCCGCCCGGATGCCAGCAACTCGCCCGAGCTCTTATCAAACACGTCGGTCCGCGTAAACGCCAGGTTCTTGCCGACACGCTCGCAGTAGCTGCGCACTTCGAGAATCGACCCGACGGGCGCCGACTTGAGGTAACTCGTCGACAGGTCCGACGAGACGCCGGATGTCGGGTGGCCTAGGTTCCAGACAGACGGGTCAGGGTGACTTCTCGGTGGAGATAACAGAGGATTACGTACCGGATTCGACGATGGCGAAGGAGCTGACAATGTCGATGAGCGCGGCAAGGACGCCGCCGTGTGCGTTTTGGAATACGTTCTCATGACGCGGAGTGTCAGCAACGACGAGCAACGACCGTCTCGCCCAATGAGAGAAAACGACCAAACGTACGGCATGCCGCGGCTCCACCTCCAGCTCCGCAACGAGCATCCTCTGGTCCTTGTCGAACCGCGTAAACGCCAGCTATTCCGCATTGGTCAGGTCACCACCACCATGTCCTGCCCCGCCAGTCGAGACGGCGCGCGCGCACCTTGTCAAAGACGTGCCCGAACCCATGCTCAAAGAAGGGCGTCACCCACGTGCGGCTATTCTGCAAGACATCGAACCGCGCGTCCAGTTCCGCTCCGGGCGCCGTTGTCGGTTGCAAGCCACGGCGCACGCGGTGGTTGGGAGTGGGTGCCGCTGGGGAGGCCATGGTTTGATTGGTTGGGATGCAAGAGTGAGCTCAATCTCGACTTGGGCGGGTGACAGGGAGAGCGCGCGTCTCGGCATTGTGGTGTTGTCGTCGATCGTCTTGGGCTGCGACAGGGACGTCGAGGCGGCTCTTTGGTTGCCGACGCGCTGGGCCGGCGTTTCCGAGTCCCGGAAGAATCACATCAGGTGCGTTGAGGGATGCCAAAGGCGCCGTTTGCTTCGCACATACCCTTGTTCTGGCCAAACCCAGAGCAACAACGAAGGGCGAGTTCATGTCGGACGTGCATCAAACATCGTCATTTTGTCGACACGGTTCAATCTTGAATCAGATGGTGGAGGGGATGAATGCACAAGATTGCAACAGCTGTGCGGGCAAGACATGCATGAACCCACCGCATCGTCAGCAGCAGGAACCATCAGGAACCAACAGCACACGAGCGGTTCAAATGCATCGTCGCATTCCCAGTTGCTCCATTGAGACGGTTTGTTTCTGGCCGCGCTAATTGTCCATTTCCGCTGTTCTTTTGGCTTCGCGCCCGACCTTGCCGTCAACACCCCCGCAAGAGACTGCTTCCAGAAACGAAACTTCTCACAATTTCGATCCAAGCGCGGCCATCTTATGATCGCCACCACAGAACTTGGTATGCCGGCCCGACGCCAGCAAAGCGCCCGTCTTCTTGTCAAAGATGTCCGTGCGCGTGTACGCCAAATTCTTGCCGACGCGCTCGCAGTAGCTGCGCACTTCGAGGATAGCACCGACGCCGACCGACTTGAGGAAACTCGTCGACAGGTCCGCCGAGACGCCCGAGGTCGGGTGGCCTATGGACGGATCCGCGTCAACGGGGAGAGAAAGGGAAGGGGAGGGCGGGCGGACGGACCAGACTCGATCACCGCAAAGCTGCTCACGATATCGATGAGCGTGGCGAGCACGCCGCCGTGCACATTCCCGTACGCGTTCTATTGGTCGCAATCGAACGCATCAGCAGGGAGACCATGCGCACGCTGTCGAGCACGAAAAAAACGGTACTGCGTGTCGCTCCTCGACTTCTATTTCGGCAACAAGCACGCCCTGGTCCTTGTCAAACCGCGTGAACGCGAGCTAGTTCCGAATGGCGCCGTGGTCAGTCCGAACTGATGTTGAGCCGATAGCCTTCTTCGCGGCTATGGACCTTGTCAAAGTTGTGCCCGTTGAACCCGTGCGCAAAGTGCGGCTCGACCCACGACCGGCAGTTTTGAAGGATCTCGAACCGCGCTGACAGCGGTGCGACCGGCGCCTCCGTCTTTCTCTTGTCGTTGGGTGCCATGGTGTTGCTGATCGATCGTGGAGAGTTGTGCGCTTGCTTGGACCGGACTGGAGAGAGTCGTGTCGTGCTCGATGTAGACGCGTGCGCGGCTGGTCGAGCGGGGCGTCTTGACGTTCTGCGGCCTTGGCCAGCAGTCGGCGCAGCGAGGTCTGGCGGTTCCGAGAGCCGACAATTCACGCTGTGGTTGTCTTGCACGCTTTACTCCACGTATTTACGGCCTGCGTAGCCACGGCCGTACTCAAAGTATTGGCCGATGCTCCATTTCGTCTAATTTCGAATGAGCTGTGCTGATCAGACCGACTGCTGCTCTGTGGTCGTCGACAAGATTTTCTCAGGACGCGAGCCGCCAAACCGTGGCCAGACTGGGAGGCTCCAAGTCAGCAATGTCGAGCCGAAAATACAATTTTTTGCTTTCCATGGTCATTTTGCTGCCACTAACTGTTTCTATTCATGGATGGACGCAACATGATCCCGCGGCTCACACACGCGTCCTCGGCCCGATCGAAGCGCGCCGAGTAGAGAGCAACGCATTGAAACTGCAGCCACAACATATCAACTCTCACAACTTGGGGTTGACCGTCATGTTTGCATAATCGCCACCACAAAACTTGGTATGCCGGCCCGACGCCAACAAATCACCCGTGTTCTTGTCAAAGATATCCGTGCGCGTAAACGCGAGGTTCTTGCCATCACGCTCGCAGTAACTGCGCACTTCGAGGACGGCGCCAATCCCGACCGACTTGAGGTAGCTGGTCGAGAGGTCCGCCGAAACGCCGGATGTCGGGTGGCCTGCAACACGCGAGTACCGTTCCGTTGAGTGCTGAGAGTGTGGAGAACATGTGCGCAAACGTACCGGACTCGAACACGACAAAGCTGCTCACAACGTCAATGAGTGAGGCGAGCACGCCGCCATGCACGATTTGGAACGCGTTCTATTTGCCCGGCCCATGCTGCACGTCAGAGAATGTATCGTGCCGGGAGCTTCGCCACGCATTCGAGCTCGAAAACCTACCGCGTGCCGCTCCTCGACCTCCATTTCCACGATGAGCATCTGCTGTTCCTTGTTGAACCGGATAAATGCGAACTATTTCCGTTGGCGCGCGCATATCAGATCTTTGCCTTGCTTGCTCGTACGTATGCGGCCGCAATTTGTGACACCTTGTCAAATACGCGTCCGTGGAACCCGTGCTCAAAGAACGGCACGACCCACGACCGACAGTTTTGCTAGATCTCGAACCGCTCTGGCAGCGGCGCGGTCGGTGTCGTCGTTGGCTTTACGCCCTTGTTGTTTGGTGCCATGATGTTGCTGATGGGTCGTAAAAGCTTGTGCGCTTGCTTAGAACTTCGATAAAGCGTGTCATTCTAGGTATTGGCGCATCGTACTCGATCGGCGACTGGCGCGCGACATGGCAAGCTGTCTGACCACGAGTGTAAACGAGGATCCGACGTTTCCGAGTCAGGGCAATCACATTAACGCCGACAACACTTGGTTGCTCTTCTCACTCCTCCCCTACTCCTCCCCTGCTTGGCGACATTGATAAATGACGTAGATAGTTACGATCGTCGCAGCTCCATTTCGCGCAAAGAGTGCTGATTAGAGCTTGTCAGAACCAAAAGTCCTCCGTCAGAACAGGACCGGTGTCGTTTGTCAAGGCGATGGATGGTCCATGGAGATGGGTCAGCTGGTAAGGACAAAACAAATCATCATTGTTACTGTTTCCTCTTGGAATACATTTTCAGCATCAGCACGGTTCCATCTTGGTCGGGGAAAGAAGGGGACGGGGTGGAGTGAATTGATCCAGGGCAAAATGGTTACAACGAAAGAGAACAACAAAAGATCAATCACGCCAGCAGCATCCGCGCAAACAACAAGCAAATCCACAAATTGATATCTCCAACATATTCGTTCTCGTTTCTACATGCGCACAAACGGGCATCGCCCACCGTGCTTCTCGTTCAGAGGCACCTTTAAATCTCAACGTGTTCGACGCGGGCCTCGACCGACGCGCCGCGCGACTTGTTCCGCTTCCGCGACCGCGACCGCCGGCGCGCGCCACCACCCTCCACCTGGTCCCCGGGCACCCCATCCGGCAACGCCCCCGGGACGGGGCGCACGTGCAGGGCATGGTCCGGGTCAATCGCCAACAGTTCCGCCAAATCCGCGGGCAACTCGTGCCGCGACTCGACAAACGGCAGCTGTTGGTGCGGCAGCGACAGCCGCAACACTTGCCCGCTCGGCAGCAACAGCACCGTGAACCGGAACGCCGCGACGACCGTCCCATCGGCCGTGGCGGTCACGGCGCGCGGGATCAGCAAACCGTGGTTGGCACACTCCTTGAGCCCGAACCGCATAGACGTGTCGAGTGCTGCCATGTTCACCGGGTACTGGTCGGCCACGTGCGCGAGCAACTTGCGCGATGACGCCATGCGCAGCTGGTACCGGCCGTGCGCGTTGCGCGTGTACAGCGTGGGCTCGGCAATGTCGCGGACCGGCGCACCGACCGTCGCCGGGTCGGCGACAAGGACCGCGGCGGACGTCGCGTGCGTCGTCGTCGACAGGTAAATCGCAATATCGTAAACCTCGTTCACGCTAAACTCAAATGCTGCACTCGGATCGGCTTGCTCGGGCGCGTCCTCGACAACCACCGGGTCGGCGTCCGGGTCCGGGTCCGCGGGGGCATTGAACAGCCGGTGTGCGCCGTTCTCGTCCCCCGGCAACCCTCGGTGGATCCGTGCCGAAAACGTGCCCCGCACGGGCGCGCACCCGTACGCCAACGCGATTTTGCGAATCGTGTCGACGACCGCCGTCGACGACTGACCGGGCCGAATCATGCGCCATGCAGTCTCAGCCGCAAAGTGCGCCGCGGTAATGGCGTCGGCCATCGGGCCCGTGGTCGGCGTTTCCGGGTCGGTGGAGAGAACCGTCGTGTGGCCCGTGATGCACGCGTACCCGTCAATGTGCACGCCAAGCTCGACTTTCACGAGGTCGCCGTCCTTGAGGACCGTGAGTGGTGCCGTCGTCGTCGCGTCGTCGTCGCTGCCCGTCGGCGCGCGTGGCGCGTAGTGCTGCACGGTGTTGTTGATGTTGATGCAGGTGGGCAGGGCAAGACCCTTCTTGACGGACTTGTACCCGGCGCCCGCGCACTTGGAGGCGACGAGGTCGTCGCCGATCTTGCACAGGTCGGCGGCGGCATGCCGGGCTTGATGAAAGGAGAGCAGCTCGCGCATGACGCCTATCATCGGCCACGTCAACGACCCGGTCAGCGACACGTCTGAGATGTCGAGAACACCCGATGCGCAGGCTGTACTATCATTGCAGATATCGCCCCGCGAGCCGGTACTTGGCCATGACCGTTGGGTCCGACAAGTTGTTGTTGAGCGTCATCGCCGACAGCTGGTCGGCGAGCGCCGTGCGGTTGATGGCCGCGGGGGACACGGAGCGCGCGCGCGCGCTGGAAACGACGGTCATGATTGATGGGGTGGACGAAGACCTCGACACGGGCGGACTAGGTGCGCCTGTGGGAGAGATCGGGAGCGAGAAAGGCGACCGCGGGTGTCCGGGTCGCGTCGAGCAAGGAAGTCGAGTTGGTTGCAGCAAGGAGAGCACGCAGGGAGCGTAGACTCGCGCGCGACGGGTCCAACGGCCGCTTTATACGGTCGGTACAGCGAAGGGGGCGCGGCCAGGCCGACTCAGTCAACGACAGGGTCCCCGCTTCGTTCGTTTCGACGGGCGCTGACGCGGCTCTTGCAGCACCTGCAGCGTTGCAGCATCCGCTTGTTGCGCCTGATTTTTGGTCGCAAACATTCTCGCTTGGCGAAGGGAAATGGATGGGACGGAGGAAACCTTTTGGAATGAGTGGATGAAGTGTGCGCCCCCTCGACGAAAAGACCTGCTCGGTGCATAAAGCCAACTGTGCGTCGGCGTTACCGTCGCTTCGCCTGGTCATGATGCCGGGCCGACCATGGGATAATAAATCAAATAAAACCGTTGTTCATGTTGACGTTGGTTGGCAGGTTGGGTTTAGACAATGTTGATGCGCGTGGAGATGCGCTCGTAGGCCTCTTGTTGCAGCTTGCGCCGGCGCGCGGTGACGGCGGCCGCGGCGCACGCGAGCACGGCGAGGTTGAAGAACTGGGGGCAAGGTGGGGTCGATTCATGATGAGCGTGGGCAAGGGTTGCAGCAAGTTGAGCATGGCGACGCGCACCAAAAACAGGACAAAACGGTCGGGCTCGTTCATGGTGGTGGAGGTGCTCGCACCGCGTCGCGCGCGTGAGCACAGTGTCGATGGCGGGTTCCAGGGTGGATGGTGCCCGCGGGCCACCGCGTGTGGAGTGCGACGAGTGTGAGCCCGCCGCCAAGCTGGGCACGGTCCAAAGTTAAATGGCGTCAATGGGTCGGGTCGACGACGACGATGGCGACGGAGGGATGAGCGACGCGGTCAGCGCTGCTCACGGGGTCGTGCAGCTCGGCTGTTGCTGGCGGGTAGGCGACCGCGATCAGCGATCACATCGTCGACGACGGCGCGCACCGACGCACGACCACCCGCAACCATGGACCCGCCAGTATCAGGACCGGCAGCTGAACCGTCTGCCGCCGTGCCAGCCAAGCGGCCCGCGCCGACCGCCACCACGAGCACGGTCCCACCCGCCAAGCGGCAGGCCAGTGCCGTGACCGTGACTTCGCTGCACGACCACGCGCTCGACCTGCTCGACATTCACAACGACGCGACGCATGTTCTCGCGCCGTACGTGCTGTCGTGCACCTGTCCTTGCTCTGGAGTGATCATCGACTGACGAAGACCCGCGTGCAGCAAGGAAACCCCAACACAGCGCCTGATCGCGCGCATTCGACACCTCGATTTCCAGCAATTTGCGCCGCACGACGAAGACGACGAGGACGACGACGACGAGGACGAGGCCAACGGTGCGGCCAAGACGGACCAGGAAGATCACGATCACGACGACAGCGACGATGACGACGACCACGCCATGAGCGTCGCCACGAGCCGTGCGCCCACGACCGCCATCTCAACGGGCGTTGCCGCAAGCTCGGTGCCCGCGCTCGACCAGGTCGCGAAATCGCCCGAGGAAATGGAGCGGCTGGGCGCGGAACTGATCCAACACCTCGAGTACGTCGCGTTCTCTGCTGTCTTTTTGCTCATCAAGTCCCGGCTGACGCTTTCGCACCGCTTAGCATGGCCTCGCACGAAATCTGGGCGCTGCGCGAACTCGTCACCCTTCTCCTCGAATCCCCGACCGTCCCGCCCGGCGTCCCACCCGCGCACGCGCACCTGTTCAAGGTCGTCCACCCGATCCACTTCCCGAAACCGCGCATGCCCGCTGCCGCACGGCTCGACGAAACCGCGTTCGCAACCGCGGCCAAACGCTCGCACCTGTCCGCCGGCGCCGCCCTCCTCCGTCGCGGCGCGCGCTCTTTACGCGCATCGCTCCGCGCGGAACACGCCTTCTTTGTCGACGAAGCACTCCCACTGCGCGACCGCAACTGGCGGTTGCGTCTGCGAACGGACTTGGCCGTCGATGCGAGGGGGCCGACGCGCGTGTTTGGTGGCGGGATGTACGTGGATTACCGGCATGATCAGGTCGAGGCAGCGTGCGCGCATGCGGCGAGGGAGAGGTTACCGGCGCCGCCGAGGGCGGAACTGTTGCGCGTGCTTCGTGACCAGGTGGTCGGGAAGGATAAGGAGATGGTGTCGGTCGCTGACGGATTGCAGGTGACTCTGGGCGCGGGTGGGGGTGATCCGCAGCGGATTCGGATCGCTTGGATTAGTGGTGGCGAGACGACGACGGCCGCGGAGACGGACACGAGCAAGGAAACCGTTGCGGGCAAGACGGACCCGCCTACACCTGCGCCTGCGACCCCCGGCGAGTCCAAGGTCGACGCGCACCTCCGCGCCGCGCAAGAAACCTACTACCACCGTCTCCTCTTCGCGCAGCTCTGCGAAGACGCGGCCGCCGTCCCAAACGTCTCGCACCGCGGCAAGTCTCTCGTCGTGACCCTCGGAGCGCACGGCAGCGTGTCCATTTCCCTCGGCCCACCGCCCACGACCCCTACCCTCGAAGAACACGTGCTCGCGCGCGGCACTTCCCTCACCCGATTCGTCGAATGGCTGCAGTTCACGCTCGCGTCGCGCGCGGTCGTCGATACGGTCGCACTCACGGCGCACGCGATCATGCCCTGTACGTCCGTCCGCGTCGCGACACGCCGGGTGCCTGCTGCGCGGGACGCGGATGAAGGGTTGGTTGTCCGTGTGGAAGTGCCCGCGACGGGGGCCGAATTGGATTTAGCCGTGCATCCGCCGGCGGAGATGACGGTGAGGATTCCGGCTTCGGGGAGGCATGTGGTTGTCGGGGATCTGGCCCAGGTCGCACAGCTCGTGCAGTACCAGGTGGCCGATGAGGTCCGGGCGATGGTACGAGAGAAGGCCAAGGCGTTGGGGGTGCGCCGTCGCGCAGCGGCGGGTGATGGCGAGGATGAGGAGGAAGGTGCGGAGGGTGGGGAGGGCGGGCAGGGCGGTGCGGTCAAGGTGCATGTCGAGTGGCCGAGCGAGGACGAGGTGGGGAAGACGGCGCGCGTTGTCGTGGATGGGGTCGCAGCGCCGCAGCGCGGTGGGAGCGGGTGGGTCGAGCGCGCGTTGCTACTGGGCGGGGCAGGCGTGAATGGATCGTGATGGGGCGTGGAGGGACGCGTCGCGCGCGCCTTCGGCGCCGATATAAATGGATTGCGCTTGGGCGTGAGACGCGTCGTGCGGCATCGACGATGGCGATGGGTCGGGTGGAGAAGCACGCTGGCGTATCGGCCGATGCGCATGCGCGCTGGCTGGCATGCAAGTGGCACCGCACCGCGAGCGATCGTGGCAGGGCGTCGGGCATGGTGCATGGTGCGACCGAGCGCGAGGGGCGGAGCAGGAGGCAGGGTGAAAGGAAAGCAGAATGGCCATCAAATAGAGGGTGCGGCGACATCATTGGCCGTCATAAATTGCGGAGGCGTTTTCGCTGCGGCAGGGACGGCGACGGGTTCCTGCTTCGTGTCGCGAGTCGCGCAAGTCGCGGCTCGGCTCGCGCACCGTTTTTGTCCCTTCTCCAGCCGGCTGCTCGGGTCCACCTGCTCCAACTGACCGGCCGACTGACGACACGGCTGCTTCGACGACGACGACGACGACGACGACGACGACGACAGCGACCACAACGACGACCCGACCCCACCGCCACGCCACTTGCTGCCGCGCACGCACCGGCTCCTCCACGTCCTCCGCACAACTCGCCGGCGCACGCCGACGTGACCACCTATGTTCAACGGGCCCTGGTGTCCGTCGCTCGTCAAGCCGCTCTGAACCGAGCGCCAATTACCCACCATCATGTCCAACGTCAACGCCAACGGCGCCGCCGCCGCGCCACCGCCGTCCGCCCCGACCACGCCCGCCGGCGTGCCGCTACCGCTCGTCCCGATGCCCGTCAACTCGGCCCTGCCGCCAATACCGTCTGCCCCGCCCAGCGCTGCGCCGCCCGTCCCGGCCACCGAGCCGCCGAGCGCAAGCGCTGCTGCTCCTGCCGCGTCTGCCGCGCCGGCGCCCGCGACGACGCCCGCAACCGCCACCGCAACCGCCTCCTCGACGGCCGCTGCGACCCCGACCTCGTCGGCGCCGCCATCGGGCAAGACGACGCCCGCTCAAAAGCGGAAAAAGGTGCCTGTCCTGTCCTTCTTGTTTGACTCGACTGGGTTCACGCAGGACGACTGACCGCGCGGCACGGTGCATGACGGTGACGCCGCGGTGCAACGCGAACGACGACATAGGCCGTGCGCGCTTGCAACCATTGCCAGAAGGCACATTTGACGTGCGATGACGGTACATTTCTGGTGACTCTTGCGTCTGCCACGGGTCCAGCACCAGACTCAACTGACGCGATGCCCGTCTTTCTGACGTACTCTAGCCCGACCGTGCGGCCGCTGCGTCAAGCGCAAGCTTGAGGCCACCTGCACCGACGGCGTCCGCAAAAAGGCAAAGTACTTGCAAGACACGCCCACGGAGCGTACGTACCCGTACCCGCGTTTGTTCTTGTTCTTGGAAGCAGGACGGGGCCGGAAACTAACGACTCTGCTGCGGATCCACTAGTCCTCAACCCCAACGTCTTTTCCAGTACGCTCCCCCGCCCCCGCTTGCTGGTGCGTGCGAACCGCCCCGTCCGCTCACTGACCCTCGCCCGCCTCCTCCACCCTCCTCAGACGCCGCACAAGCCGGTATCCAACCGGCGATCGCGCTCGACCCGACGCAGCCGCTCCTGACGCTCCCAATCAACGTCGTACAACCGAATGCCGCTGCCGCCGCAGCAGCCGCCGCCGCCGCGGCCGCCGCACTCGCAGCGACCAACCCCGGCGCGATGCCCGGCACTCTACCCGGCTCCATGCCCGCCGCGTCCCTCCCGTTCGGCTTCCCGTCCGAGGCCGTCAACCTCGAACTCGCCATCTTATCCGATATGATCCCGCCCGATGCCGCGGCACTCGCCACGTCTGCGGCCCAGCCGCAGGCGCAAGCGGTCGCTGCGCCGTACAATCTGGAAGCGGCGATGGCGGCGGTCGCACAGGCGTCGCCGGCAGTGGCCGGTGCGCAGCCGACGGCGCCCGGCGGGCAGCAGCCGGGCATGGCCGCGTGGCAGTCGCAGGCGATGCAGTTGTTGGGCCCGAGTCCGACGATTGGGCCCGTGCGTCGCGTGTATTCGCCGCAGGCCGCGTACGCGGCGGTCACGCAGCCGTATAATTACACGGACGGGTTTCATTACCTCGTGAGCTATGTCAAGGCGCGGTACGTTTGTTTCCTGTGTCTTCTGTCGCCTCGCGTCGGGCTCAAGAACTGATTGCGTGGAATTGGCGTCGTTTTTAGAATGGGCAAGGACGACATTATGCGCATTTGCAAGGCGATGCTCGCGTTCCGGCCGTCGTTTATTGCGCTCATCATGAACCTGACCGAAGAGGACCTGGTCTTCATGGAAAAGTGTTTCCAGCGCACGTTGCTCGAGTACGAGAAGCTCATCAGCTTTTCGGGCACGCCGACCGTCGTGTGGCGACGCACCGGCGAGATTGCGCTCGTCGGCAAGGAGTTTAGTCTCTTGACGCAGTGGACCAAGGACCAGATCTTTTCCAAGAAGACGTACATCTACGAGGTATGCGGTTTTTTTCCTGCCTGCTTGGCGGTGCCCCGATACTCGACTGATTTCGAATCGCCCCACTTGTCTAGCTCATGGAAAACGAGTCGGCCGTGGCCTACTGGGAAATGTTTGCCGCGATCGCGTTCGATAATGCGCAGTCGTCGGTGCTCACGACGTGCACGCTGCTCTCGCCCGCGGGCCACGCGATCCCGTGCACGTTCTGCTTCACTATCAAAAAGGACATTTTTGATATTCCGCTCGCGATTGTGGGCAATGTACGTGCTGGTCCTGCAGCCTCTCATCACATTGCTGTGCACTGGCTCACGTCTCACTCTCTCTCCACCGGTTCTAGTTCTTGCCGATTTTGAGCTGAGTGGTGGTCGGCGCGCCGCGACTGACCGACCGACTGACCGGGTCGTGCTCGCGTGTTCTGTTACCAAGGGCGAATTCGTGGACGGGAACGGCGGCCGGACTACGAGACGGGTCCGGCACCTTTTTATTCGTGTTCTTTTTATTTTGTGGGATGGCGCACGGCCTGTTCTGCCCGTCCGACGAGCCTTGATTGGGTCGATTTGTTTTGGTGCATTTTGGTTTGGTTTGGTTTGGTCTGTGTGTGCTTTTGGACAAGACAAACAGATTGCCGTTGGCTGATCTTTCTTTCGCTTTTCACTGATTTCCTGACCAAGTCCCGCTCAGCGTTGCGCCTCCATCGCAGGCACCAAGTTCGAATCCCGAGCGGTGCAAGTCGCCGACCGCCGTTGCACGTGCTCGACCACCGCGAACGGCGACCACAGTCGCGACCACTTCGACCACCGACCGACATCGACCCACCCGCCTTGCACCCGGTTCGCGCTCGTCCCCGCGACCACTGACTGCAGTCACCATGTCGAAACCCGTCGTTTCATATTTCTACGACCGTATGCACCGACCACCCAATTGGACCAACTCGACCAGCTCGACCGATGGCGGCTGGCCGTTACGCTGCAAGCCCGTCCCGTGCAAGCTCCATGCCACTTCCCCGCCATACCTGACCCCGCCGCGCACTCCCACTTACCCGGAAATCTAGCCGACGTCGGCAACTACCACTATGCGCCGGGCCACCCGATGAAGCCGCACCGGATTCGCATGACGCACTCGCTCATTATGAACTATGGGCTCTACAAGAACATGCAGATCTACGTACGCTAAGCGCGCCACGCGCCTGCGTTGCTGCTGCTGCTGGAGGCGTCCGTCAACTGACGTGAAAGACTCGTGCGGCCCGTAGCGCCCGAAACCCGCGACAAAAGAGGAAATCAAGCGGTTCCATGCCGACGAGTACATTGATTTCCTCTACCGCGTCACGCCGGATAACATGAAGACATATGCCAAGCAGGCGGCCAAGTGTACGTTCGCTTGTGGTGCACGGTGCGCGGTGTGGCCAGACTGACCGGACGTCGCCAAATTTTTCTTTTTTTCAGTCAACGTCGGCGACGACTGTCCCGTCTTCGACGGCCTTTTCGACTACTGCTCGCTGTCAACGGGCGGGTCGCTCGGTACGCTCCTCCTACCCCCCATCCCCCCACCCTCCCCGACCCTCCGCGACCAACCGAACCCCTTCCATAGAGGGCGCCGCGCGCCTGAACCTTGGCCGGTGCGATATTGCCGTCAACTGGGCGGGCGGGCTGCACCACGCCAAGAAATCCGAGGCGTCGGGTTTTTGCTACGTGAACGACATTGTGCTCGGCATTCTCGAATTGCTGCGGTACCACAAGCGCGTACTGTACATCGACATTGATGTGCACCATGGCGACGGCGTCGAAGAAGCGTTTTATACGACCGATCGCGTCATGACCGTCTCGTTTCACAAGTTTGGCGAGTTTTTCCCGGGCACGGGCGACTTGCGCGTACGGTCCCGCGTTTCTCCCCGCCCAGTTTGGTGCGTTTTGGTGGTGCTGACGGCTCCGTTGTGCGCGATCTGTCTAGGACATTGGCGCGTCGGCCGGCAAATACTACGCGCTCAACTTCCCGCTGCGCGACGGGATCGACGACACGACCTACCAGTCGGTGTTTGAGCCCGTCATTCAGTCGGTCGTCGACTGGTACCGGCCTGAAGTGATTGTCTTGCAGTGCGGTGCCGACTCGCTCGCGGGCGACCGGCTGGGCCGGTTCAATCTGAGTATGCAAGGGCACGGCCAGTGTGTGGCGTTTGTCAAGAAAATCGGATTGCCAGTCATGTTGTTGGGCGGCGGCGGGTACACGATCCGCAACGTGTGTCGGACGTGGACGCATGAGACGGCGGTCGCGTTGGGGGTGCAGTTGGATAAGAGTACGTGGTGTCGTGGGGTTGGGAGCAAGCGCAAAACTGTGGGGATGGGATGCTGACGGTTCCTTGGGTAGACTTGCCGTATTGCGACTACTACGAGTACTTTGGCCCCGAGTACACGCTCGACGTGCCCGCAAGCAACATGGATAACTTTAACACGCCGCAGTACCTGAACAATGTCAAGTACGTCCGCACCGCTTCTCCTCCTCGAGTCTCTTCTCAATCATGCTGACCGCTCCACCCCTCCGTAGAGCCCGCATCTATGAGAACCTGCGGCACCTGCAACACGCGCCGTCCGTGCAAATGCAACCCGTGCCCTACGACGCCGACCGCGAAGACCCTGCGCGGGCCGCCGGGGATAGCGCCGACCCGGACGTGCGTGTCCCGCAGGCTGTGCGTGATGAAATGCGCGTGCATGATCAGGAAATGGCCGACGATGCAGTGAATCACGCGGGGGTCGCGGGGCGCGTGTACGATACGAGTTTCAAGGACGGCGCCGACGACGAGGAGCGGATGGACGTGGACGAAGGAGCAAGGGAACCGGCGGCGGCGGCGGTGGGGGACGCGCCGTGAGGTGGAGTGTTGGGAAGGTAGGGTAGGGTGAAGGGTTATTGGAATCAAGTTTTGGCGTTTGCTCGCTGGTTTGCAATGTCGGGACGCTGGGGGTCAAACGGGCGTCGGTGAGCACCTGCCAGGATCTGGTCGTGCACAAATCCACTGACCCAAGAAAACGGGAGAAGAGGTCTGCACTCATGATGATCAAGGTATTTTCTTCACTTGTCCTTGTTCTCCTCGGCCAAGGGCGCGCGTTCCTCGTCCACGGCGACCGCAACCGCCGCGCTCTTGTCTGGGATCATTGGGTACTTTTCCGCAAACGGGTCGAGTTCCGTGCGCCGCCAAAACAAGAGCCCAATCTACCCCCACCACCCGACAAAAACCGCGCGGTCAGTTTCGCAAGCCCATGCTGTCGCCAGTCCACCCGAAGAGCCAACGTACCAACGCCATCAACGCCTTGAAATAATCCAAGAAATTATTCGCCGGTGCGTGCATGCGGCCGGCACATCGCAACAGTTCACCCGTAAACGTGGTCGTGATTTGGAAATGACCCTTGTCGACCCCGTTGAAGAAGTGCTTGGCACACTCGTCGGGCGACAGGATCGGGTCGTCCTTTTCGAGCTGTTTCGTCAGTTCCGGCTTGGTTTTCTGTTCTTGCTCAAACCCGGGCGTGTCCATGGTGCCGGGTAAAAACACGTGGATCTTGACGTGGCGTGCGGCCCCACCGAGCACTTCGTGCCGCAGACACTGGCCGAGCGAGATGATGGCCGCTTTGGTCGGACCGTAGGCCGAATACCCGGAAAACTAGGCGCGTGCGGTACGACGCGAATCGTCAGAGTCAGGAGCGGGAGGAATCAAACTGGCAGCATACGAGCAGGGAGGCATGTACCCCAATCAGCCCAACGACACTGCTCACGAGCGCAATCCGGCCCTCGGCCGTCGTCCCAGCACGGCGCGCGCCCTCGAGAATCGCGCGCAACCCGACGTGCGACGCGTTCACGGCCGACATGTAGTTGACGTTCATCTGCCACTGGAAGTCCTGCGGTGTCAAGTCGAGGAACCCCTTGGGCACGGCCGTGCCGGCATTGGCGACGATGAGGAACGGCGGGAGCCCGATGCGCGTGACGGCGTTCGCGAACGCGCGCTCCATGTCGCTCGTCACGGCACAGTCGGCGGGCTCGGCAATGATTTGCTGCGCGGCGTTGGGCGCAGCGGCCTAAAAAATTCGGCGGGGGAATGAGTTGGTGAGGGGGGGTGGTGGTGGGGGAACCGGATTGTGCGCACTTTCAAGTCGGCGACGGCCGCATCGAGCGGACCTTGCCGCCGCGCGATGAGGCACACGTGTGCGCCGCGCGCAACGGCCACCTTGGCGATCGCGAGCCCGAGACCGGCGGACCCGCCCGTGATGAAAACGTGCTGCGTGTCGTGTCGGTTGAATTCGGGTCAGTGTTGGTGGTCATGGCGGGGAGCGGTTGGGTGGACAAGCGAGCTGACCTTGTTCTTGAGGTCGAGCATGGTTTTGATTGAGCGAATGGTTGGTCCAAGGAGCGGTTGGGGGTTGGGATAGTTGGTCCTGGTCCTGGTTGTGGAGGGGTTACTGGGAAGGACGAAGAGACGGAGGGTGGAGGGAGACTGGCTTGGAAGGTTGGCGCATCGAGTTGCAAGTCTGAGAGGGGGATGTGGCGAAGCTGCCAAACGCAACCATATCATCATCTAGACCTCCTTTAAAGTTGCGACGACAACGAATCTGTGATCTTTCTGCAAAACGACAGAGACCAACATATTCGTCCGAGGAAATTTTGTCAAAGATAAAATTGTTAAATGAGCAAATATCATGCTTGCGGTGGAGATCGGCTGGCTAATTTTCCGGGGCAGCAAGATTTATTGAGCGGAAAAAGGACACCAGACAACAGCAAGTCAGTCAAGTGTGCAGCATGCTTGCAATCACAACAAGGAAGCCAAACGATGATTGGCAGCCTCACTGACCGTTTCATTGGGTCGATCTTAGTCAAGCGTGCAAAAATGCTGATGAGCGCAGGCGTCATGGTCGTTTCAGAAGCAACCCAAACTGAACTGTGCTGCGACTCTGCTGGTTGGTGAGATTGGACATGACTTCCTGTGACTGAGGCACGACAATCAGCTCCAATAATTTCAGCAGCTCCTTGGTGAGCGTGAAGTAGAGACTGACACCTGAACATAAAGTGGAGAAGCGTGCACGCAATGTCAGTTGAGAGGATCCAATCACAATCTAGGGAGTAACTGCGATGAAGAGTGGTACCAACCCACGCCAAATGGGTCGACTTGTTGCGTGCACAGCTCCTTCTCACCCTCGCCTTCTTCGCGACACATTCAGTCCCTAAGCATCCTGCATTTTCTTCCATGTCAGCATCAGCAGAGGGATCTCAGGAAGGATATGGTGGGACGAAACTGACAAATCGAAATCTGTTTTTGATGTTTTGCTCCAAAATTGACTTGGACTTTTCAAGCTGTGCTGCATTTTTCCATTGAGCATGGCACAACTGGGATGGATTTTTGGCGGCTGGTAAGGCTCACAAAGGATCGACCAGACGGCGATCACAAACGCAGCAGTCACCCATGACAACTTCGGCGCTCAAGCGCAAGAAATCAGCTTGATGGCCATGGGAGCCGTGCCAGGGTGCAACAAGTGTCACAACTGTATCTTTGAACATAGGAGGTCTCTGGATCTGTCAGTGTCAACCACAAAGACGTGGCTACTGTAACAGCCTGGGAAGCGTCACCCCGCCAACCATTCATATTCAGGGGCATGCGTCCAGATCATTCAGCTCCTTGCTCAGATGGACAAAGATAAGAAACGTGCGTGTGCATTGCTGTGCTCGCATCATGAATTCTTTGCAGCGTGGAATCGTTGAGCTCGCCCGATTGGTTGGGTGGAGGCTCGGGAGTGCGGGCACAGCATTCTATCTCGCGTAATTGTGCGTGCCTCTTCGGCTTCATGGCGCTCAGCGCGTTGGCGAGGTTGACGCCAGCAGGAGCCAGCAACTGCGACCTTGCGTCATGACTTGACAGCAAGCTGTGTCCACATCACATTCTTGAGTGCTTGCTTGCCCTGCGTCGAGACAATCATGAGTGTGCTGCTGCCCTCGCAACTGCAGCTGATTGCAAACCACCAACTCCCGCTGATACTTCTGCACCGCGACTTGCTGCAACCTTTTCCACTCATCATGTCCACATCGCCGAACGTGCCATTCCACCCGCCTGCTTCCCCCGTGCCGCCGCCAGCAAGCGCAATGCCAACAGCTGCAATACTGCCCAAGTCCATCGACTCGAGCCCACCCACGTCCTCGTCGCCAACCCCAGCCCCCGCATCCCGATTCCACGCGCGGCACCTCGCGCGCGGCGCCGGCTCCCTCTCCACCACTGCGCACCGCGACCGGACACGCCAACGCGTGCGAGACCAGGCGCGTGCGGCTCGTGTAGCATTACAAGACCGCGCGCGCGAAGTGGCGACAGGGACGGCGTTGGCACAGCAAGCGGTGAGAATAGTCTTGTCTGGCTGCACGATCGTGCGCGAAATGGGGCAGGGAGCTGATGCACGCCGTTCGCTGCGATGTAGGAACTGCGCTCGGTCGTGGATGCGTACTGGCACGCGTTTGCTGCCGACGAGCACGCGTTCTTGTCCCCGGACGACTTGGCCGACCTCGAGGCCGAGTTCCGTGCGGAACTCGATACCGGCAAGGAGTTCGACGTTGACGACGGAAGTAGCAGTTTGGGAATCCCGTCGTCCTCCCCCGCTGCTGCGTCGAGCGAATCGCTCCCGTGCCTCTTGTGCGATGCGCGCGCTATGATACAGGTGGGCAGCGACCTCATGTGCTGCGCGTGTCATGCGCGCGTGTCCGCTGGGATCTCGTACGAAACGGCGCGCAATGTGTTGGATCAGGCGGAGATGGCGCACGGGATGGCATGTCCGGGCACGTTGGTTCGTGGGTACCACCCGGAGGAGGGATTTGTCGCGCAGTGTATGACGTGTGGGGCCGGGGAGGTCTTGTTTTGATGAATGCCGACGACAGTTTTGGTTCGAGTTTGGTTGTGGGGTGGGTCTGGAACTGTCAGCCGCGCGCGATACCGGTACCCGCAAACGGTTCAAAAAAACAAAGTATCGTGGTTTCTTCTATGGACACTCCTTCTCCACCCCCGATTCAAAACACGCCCACGTGGTCCGACGACGTGTGCAGCTCCCCCATTGACGACGAATTGGTCGTGCCCGTTGCGGGTACCGCCGTCGTCCCGCGCAATCCACTTGGCTGCTGCTTTTCCCCTGCGCCGCCGTGAATATGGATCACGGATAATGGCACGTCGTGCAAGTGCGACGGCCCGCCGCCGCCGCCGAGGTGCATGTGCGACGCGATCGGTTGCGCATACGATGCCTTGACTTTCTTTTTGAGCATCCTGGATAACGTAAGCAAAAAGTAACAGAAGAACCGCATGCGGATTGACTCGGCAATGTAGACGGTGACTGTCGAGGGAGTGCGTCGCGGTCAGGAAGTGAAAATTGGTGGAGGTGAGAAGGAGAGAGACGTACCCCATTGCGGGTCAAAGTCGGCCGCTTGTACAATCACATTGGCCGCAATCATGAGCGCGCATTCGAGACCAAGCACCCACCGCACGTTGCCGAGCAATTCGTGAAAGTTTTTGCGCAGCTCGTGGCCCGACTTGCCGCCGATAGATCGCAACACGGCAATGAACCCGAGCGAAATGCCAAGGTTCACGAGCGAGTCGTAAACCGACCAAGCTACCGGGTGGACAAGTTGCGTGAAAACGTATTCGAAGAGATAAGGGTTGTTTGGAGCGGCGACGGTGGTGGACGCACCGGAAAAGAGCACGTCGACGAGCGGCAACTGTTCTTCGCCGTTGGCGCCGTACGTGATAAACGTGTAGGCGAACATGGCGTTGTTGGCCGTGCACAACAAGATGCTGATGCCCGTCAACACGAGCAGCGCCTTGGTGAGCGTCGGCATTTGGATCATCCCGACCGAGTGGAAACTGGTCATGGGGTGATGATAGTCAGTTTCGGCCAGTCGTCGCGCACCGCCCACGTTGTCAAACAACCGTACCGCGCCATGTTGAGCCCCACAAACCCGCACCCGCCGACCCACGCGAACAGGAGCGCAAGCGCCTGGAGCAAAGCCGAATCCTTCGTGTGTGCGTCGCCTGCGAACCCAATGGCCAAGTCGAGAATGTGCGCGACGGCAATGATGCCGAGCAAGATATAGTAAATCGACCTGCCGGCGCGGCGGTAGAGCGTCACGGCCGTGGTCAAGGTGCTCACGTCAATGGCAACGCAAATGCCGAGGCCAAACGAGATGGCCGAAAATTTAAAGACGGGCTATCGGCGCACATGGTGACAGGGGATGTGATCAGACACAGACATCGAACCGGCGCGTGCAAGGGAGTTTAGCTGGTATGGCGCGAACCTCGGATGCGTCGGCCATGATGGTGACGGTGACAGAGTCGGGCCCCGCGTGTCAAGTTGGGAAACGGTGTAGATGTCGGCGTCGTGGTGAGAGGACGCGGCGATATGTTTGAGCGTGGTTGCAGTCGAGACAAGAGAACGGAGGGCGTTGGGGGCGAGCTGCTGCTGCGAGTCGATTTGATGGACCGGTCGTCGTCGTCGAGGGTGGACGCGCGACGATGTCCACCGTTCAGCTTGAGGCATGAGCGAGTTGCAAGGGAGAACAAGCCGTGAGCGACGAGGAACGCTGGCCTGCAACGACAAGCAAGCAAGCACGCAACGGTACGCACCACCACCGTGACCAAACGAAACACGCGCACAAACCATCAGGTGGACAGTCAAGCCGGAGCCGGCACGGATGTTGTCCCGGATGCGTGTTGGCTGGGCCGGCATCGGGGAGCGCTTGTGCATGCACTGGGCGTACGCGCGGTTCTCGAGGTGGTTCGGGGTGACATCCGAGGTGGCGCGCAACAAAGGAGAGGCGGGTCGTCCTTTGGCGACGGTGG
Source organism: Allomyces macrogynus ATCC 38327 (assembly GCA_000151295.1). Classification (NCBI taxonomy): domain Eukaryota; kingdom Fungi; phylum Blastocladiomycota; class Blastocladiomycetes; order Blastocladiales; family Blastocladiaceae; genus Allomyces; species Allomyces macrogynus. The sequence continues at coordinate 147,279 of GG745350.1, read as the reverse complement.
GCGTGCGAAAAGTATTGCGCTGCGATGAGGCTCTCCCAAGCACGCGCCGCGGCGGAATGTAAAACGGTGCGCGTGGCGAAGCGGTTGGCTGAGTACGCTCGAGACGAAGTTGGATGAAGTTGGACAACAGGGTTGGTTGTTCGCCAGCAGGACCCGGCGCCACATGCGCAGGCAGTTTCCGAGGTGCCAAGGCGCGTCGATGGCATGCGGGATCGGGGATGAGCCGCGGACCAATGGCGACAGACGTGGCAGGACCGTCACGTTGTGGGCTCAGCCAGGTGCGTCGGCTGCCCTTTGGTCCGGACGTCGGTGGAGCGGCTGGCAGTCCGGGCGGCCGACGCTCGTCCGAAGTCCGCCACGGCCTGCTGCACACGCAACGCCGCCCGCCCGCGAAAGGCATCATGCACCCCCCGCCCGCACCCGCCGCCAGCGCCGCGCCGCCGCGGCCGTCGATTCCCGTTCCCGCTGACCTGGACCACCACCACCGCCCTCATCATCGCCACCAACACCACTCGCACCACACCTCGCATCACCACCTGGACCACCATGCCGACCGTGCCGCCCCGCGCGACGGTGGCGCGCCCGTCGATTCTGCGGCCGGCCCCGCGGCGCACACCGCCACGGCCGGGCCACGTCGTGCTTCGGTCCCGCTCGTTGCTACATCCACCGCTCCGTACCAGACCCCTGTCCGTCCGTCCCACCCACCTGCTCCAGCCACGGTTGCCACCGCAGTCCCCGCACGCACACCCGCGCGCCGTCGCCTGAGTTTACACCCCGACCACCACCACGCGCCGCCCGCCGACTCTGCTGCCCCACTCTCGCCGCTCGCCCGTTCTGTCGACCTCGTACACGACCCAGACGATGCCGACGACGAGGACGACGAGGCCGATCACACGGACCCGGACGCAGGCGACAACGAATCGCTCTCGCTCAAGGACCCGGCCGTGACCCACGTGCGCAACCCGATCAAGCGGCTGTCGCGACTCCTGCTCGAAGAAGCGCGGATTGGCGACCGCGAACGCGCCGGGGAAGCCGTCGTGCAGGACCTGATCACGCTCGAGCTGACCGACTGGCAGGACGCCGAGGGGGACGCGGTCATGATGGATCACCCGGACCAGCTGGTGCTCGTCAAGCAGCGCGCGGCACCGTTGCCGGGGTCGCACCTGAACCCGTCGCGCGGCATGGTACGGCACTCATGTCTCATTTCTACCCCTCCACCGCGACGCGACTCACCCACGTTTCGCACATCTAGCACTACTCGCCCTCGACCCCCGCAAGCTCCAACACGCCGTCCCCAACCGTCGTGCAATTCCCGCCCATTTCTGTCAACACGCTCCCGCTCGCCGCCAACCCGCGCTCGCCACGCGCCTTACTCCCGGCCTACCACCACTACTCGGCCTCGTCCCCGCCGCCGCTCCTTCTTGGCAAGCGGTCGCGCACGTCGTCGATTTCCGAGACCCCGGCGCGCAAACGCACGCGCGTCGGCGACGCGCCTGACCCGGCGGCCCTTATTGCGAGTCCGTCCGCGCACCGTGTTTCGGCCGGTGCGTGTGCTGCTGTCCGCACGTCAGAGGGATGAACTGGAGCTGACGATCGCGTGCTTGACCCAGGTTCGCGCAGCAGTTCGTACTCGTCACCGAGCTCGTCGTCGGCCGGGTACATGAGCGCCGGTGGCGCATCGTCGTCGGGGACGGGCACGGCGGCACCGACCACGGTCCCGATTCACAACAATGCCGGTAAGCAGATGCCGCACATGATCAACATCCAAGGCGCGAGTCTCGCGTTCAGTAAGCTCGACTTGCACGGCAGCGGCAACGGCAATGGCAACGCGAACGGTGGCGGGCAGCAACCGCCGCCCATGTAATGGCCGACGTGAACGACGCGTTGACAGTGTCGATCAGCGTTGAGACGATTAACGGCGACCAGGATGGGGATGGGGGTGAGATGGGAGGCCAACGACGCCGTGTATCCTTTCCGTTTCCGTGTACATATCACCAAACAAAGGTTGCGTTTTCGTTTCTGCCGGACTGGCCGCGGGAGAATCGGGGCTGCGTTGATCATGATATCCCGCGTCGAAATCAGGGAGACCGCCCACTTCGTACGTCCTGACAGTCAGGTCATGTATCCGGCATGGTCGCCATCTCGTGTGATGGTGTTGCTGAGTCCTTGAGTTCAAGTCTGGAGGCTCACTGAATCTCTTGTGACACCAGGACCTTGATCCTGTACAGCTTGTGGTCTACGACTCTGCACATTTTTGCTAACAAAGTTGACGTATTTTCGATCGGCTGCAGCAATTGTTGGGACTGGTTTGTGATCCAGCGAGCTCTCGTTTCATACATCCAGAGCGAGCCAATGAGCTACTGGCTCCTCATTGTCACCCAACTTGATCAGCTGGCATTGTTGCTGTCATGGATGGTCATCCCTCCCGAGTCTTTATGTCCGCAGGCGCGGCGGCATGGCCTCGTCCAATTCGCGTCGGCTGAAAATAGCTCTTTCAACCTAGTGAGATCGCCGCGTGTGATATCAGTGGACACAAGATGGCAGAGGTGGAGGTGGATCGGATAGGGCCGTACAGCAGCACCCACTGCACAAACCGGTCTGTGGATCGCCCAAACCTTGCCACTTCGCCTCAGGTGGAACCAATTGCGTCTGCAACGCCAGCCTGGGCTGGGAAATGACACCAGCTTGGTTGCCCACAATGTGCAGGAGGTATAAGTGACCAAACGGGTTGTTGGTCCTGCAAGAGCCCTTCATCCTGCTTGAGGCTTTACTGCGTCCTGGTGGGCATGAGGTTTGGCCAACCAGCGACTGGGGCCAGAATAGCATGCCGAATTCTGGTTGAGCGACATGACATGTGCTAGGGTGCACAGCTTGCCATGAACTGCAAGCCCTATCCACATTGTGACTCTGGCCATGAATGTCGATTGAATGCCGCCAGCTGCTTGACATGCGAAGCAAGCAGATCTTGTGGGCCTGCACTTGCACAATGACCAAATCTTCAGCTGGGCACAGCTACACTGAGCATTTTATGGGCTTGCAGGGCAGACCAAGGTGGAAGGGCAGGATTAATCGCCAAACCGAAAGTCTCACGCCATGTTGCTGTTAGTCTTGTCTGGACACCTGTGTCTAATGTTTCCACTTTGTCTAAGACCAGTCTCAGCAACTCTAACAAAGGTGTCAATGGACAAAGTTGTTTTTGGCACACCTAAGCCCCCATACTTGTCTGCAAGTACGCCATAACTTTTTGATGTTTGAATTGTGTTCAAGAAAAGTGCATGTGCATTCTTTTTGGATCACTGGTACCTTAGCAAGAGAACAACCAGAAATGAGTGTTGTGGCTGTTGATTTGGCGCGCTCTCACCATTTGATGTTCATACATTCATTCTCTTTCACAAACCATGGCAGGCTTGAGCATCAAATGGTGTCACCCTGCTGTGCCAGTCTACCTGCCATGCTGTCTGAGTTGGGTTAACATCACGTGCCATGCACAGCTGGCGTTGTTGGTGTCACAGGAGTTTGATCCGCCTGCATCCTTCAGTTCAACATGGTGCGCGACTAAAATACGGATAAACATGGACAATTTTTCAGTAATGACGCTCTTGGACGTGTTTTGATCAAAAGGCGGCAATGCACTGGAGCCAAGGAATCAGATGTTGGGCAATGTGGTTATTCTCAGTCAAATTCAGTTTGTCCTGGTGTCAGGGAAGCGGAAATCAGGTTGATGCCCAAAACTGCCCAATACTCAGACACCACAGCGCGCAAGCACAGACGTCATGTAAGACTCAATGATCCAATCATGTCCAATTGTCCCCCGCCAAAGCTTAGCCGCCATGAAGCGTCGAAATAAACACAATTTCGTCGCTAGCCTTGAGCGCGTACTCGAGGTCGCCCTCGAGCTCCCAGTCGGCGTCGTTGATGAGCACGAGAATGCCCGGTCGTCTACTCCCATCACAAATCGTTAGTTACGCGCTCTCGAATCCGGGAAAACAACAATGGGACGCGAACGTACACGCTGTCGCCGTCCATGAACAGCTCAGGACGCTCCTTGAGCAAGTGGTCGCGCATCCACGGGAGCAAGTCGCGCATGGTAGCCGCGCCGGCCTTGAGCGGGACGTCAACGGTCACCGCCTTGGTGCCACCAAACAGGAGCTCCATGCCGCCGCTAATGGACGAGGTTCAGGTACGTGAGTGGGTGGAGAGCGTAGCGGGCGGGCGGGAGATGATGCACCTGAAGCGCAACTCGAGCGAGACCATGGTGTTGGATATCTATCGTAGTGGTAGCGGGCGTTAGGTGTTGCGTTGATCAGGAACGGAGCGGTCCACATGGCTCGTTTGGCCCAAAATCGTGGTGAACACTCCCAGGCTTGGCGTTGAAGGATCAGCAAGTCAAGGTTCTCCGACGACGTCGACGTCGACGTCGACGTCGAGCACAGTTTGATGGCTAAGCTGGCTACAGACGTTCCGATCCTGGTCCAAGCTTGACGTTCTTGTCGTTCCAAATCGTGACCCGACCCAAGTATTTTGCAGCAAGTAATGCACGCGGTTGCAGCACCTGACCCGCCAGTTCTTGTCGGGAAAATCGCTGGGTTGCTGCTTCGGTCGGCACAGCAATCACACGAGGATGAGTGAGTAAAGGCACGCATGGATTCGACTCAAACCATCTCAACCGTCTCGTTCACAAACGTGGAAGACGATCCATTTCGTCCGGTCATCAACGACCATTCTCCTCTCTGCTGAAAACCGACCACACTTCCAGCAAGATCAACGTAGGCATCAGCAATAATCATTCATCCTTCGCGAACCTGCGTTCTCGCGCAAGATTGAGAGTTCCCGTCAAGAGCCCATGTAAATATGATCAGCAAATGCTCACCAACCGGCTCCACCTGTCCCAATCCATTAGTCGACCACCATGGCCACTGAAACCAACCATCTCTCGGCACTCTCCAACATCCCGACCGCCGACAAGGCCGCGAACGCCGAGTGGGAACAAGTCATGCAGTCGGTCATGTCAGAAATGAAGCAGGACCCGGAACTGCAAAAATGCGCGTTTCTCATTCTCTCTTCAACGTTCTCCATCTTTTTCACGCGGCTGACCACTTTCTCCACCTCTTTACAGCCCTCGCCAAGGCCCTCCAAGCACAGACCGAGCAGGAAGCCTTTGAAATCACGCCCATGCCTGGCTTCGCCATCAAGACGTCGCTCACCAAATCCACTGCAACGTACCCGTCCGGATTCAAGGTTTTCATCAATATGTGCCACTCGCCGTACGTGCCGGCACCGCCCGTCGCGACCGATGACGAAATTCGTTCTGCGATCACTGGTGCGGATGGGGCCGCGTGGAAAGTGCCGATGAGTTTGACGGGACCGCGCGACGATGCGGATAAGCGTACGTCGGATGGATTTGGAGGCGTGGGCCCTCCCAAGTGTGGAGTCTGACGCGACGAACGGTGGTAGTGGGTCGCCCGTGCATCGTGTGCGATGCGTGCGTGCACTCGGACGTGATCGCGAAAGCCGAGGGCGATTGGGACTTCAAGCAGTTCATTATTGAGCTAGCGATCCAGTGGGTCGAGGAAAAGCACGGGATGAGTTTGTCGCGCGGTACGTCTTTGTCCCTTTTCCCATTGATGCCGTTCGATTCACGACGTTCCTCACCATCTTGTTCTCCTCCAGAATTCGCCCTCCCGAAAATGAAATCCAAGGGTGCGCCCGGGATCCACAAAGTCTACCGCGCGAAACGGGCTGGCGTCGCAACCATCCCGCAGCAGGAGCCGCTCTACCAGGTCAAGCACCAGCCGGACCAAAAGCGGGTCACGGTGCTCGTCAAGTTGCCGCTAATTGCGACCGCGCAGCAGGTCGCGCTCGATATCGAGGAACATAAAGTGGAGCTCGACCATAAGCTGTACCGGCTGTCGGTTCCGATTCGTGCGGGCACCGTGGACGTGGATCATGCCGAGTGCGATGCGGTATTTGACAAGTCGACGCGCGTGTTGCAGGTGACGCTGCCGCTCGTCGCGTAGCGGCGAAGAAAAAAACAAAACCGTTCAGATTGATTTGCAGTGTTGGTGTATTCGCGGTACGGAAAGACTCCACGACCAAAAAGGTTTACACGGACAGATGGGTAGATGGGCCAAGAACGCAAGGGTCAAAATAAAAGGGAACAAAATCGCCACAAACGGCAGGAGCAAAATCGAGCGAACGGCGCATTGTCCGCCAGCGTCACACCGCGGATCACCTCGGCTCGCACGTGAGCGACCGCTCGTACGCGTCATCGTCCGATAGCGGCACGTAGTCACGCACGTACGCTTGGATTTCCGGCACCGGCATCAGGTTGTACCCCTCGGATTGCAGGTACTACGCCGACTCACAAAGTCAGTCTGAATTCTCCCGTGGCGCTCGACAAACGACGCGAGACGCCGCGCACGCACCTGGAACTTCTGGATCAGATCGGCCATGACCTGGTACCGCTGGAAGTTGACGAGCTTCCCATCAATCGACCGCGCGAGACTGCGGTCGAGGTAGTACAAGTCGCGTTCGAGAATCGCTGGGAACGGCACAGCGGGTGGCTGCGCGTCGCGCATGAGCGCGCGCAACGACTTGTAGTTGATGTCGGGCGAGCAGTTGGCGACGAGGTCCTGAAGCATGCGCTTCGACTTGGTCGGAATGAGCTATCATCGCAACAAAAACGGTCAGCAACTGTTGCACCGATTACCGCCCAATTCCGATGCGTGCGATCGCGTACTGATTTGGTCCGTTCCAACCGCCACACGGCACTCGACTCAAGCGCGGCCATGATTTCCGAGACGCCGTTGAAGTTGTTGAGCTTGAGCAACTCGTCGGCGAGCGTAATGAACCGCTCAAAGACGACGGCGCGCGTCTTGGTCTCGCGCGTCATCAAGATCTCGGACCGCACCCACTGCATGACGTGGTTGAACCACCGCGTCATGGCCAAGACCGTAGTTGCCGTCTCTTCCTTGTTTTTACGCATCCAGTTGATGCCAATCAGCTCGAGCGGCTACCATTGGCACGAGAACCGGGTGAGTGTGGCGTCATCCGGCAAGAGCCAAGGAGGCAGAACGAGGACAAGCGAACACGCACCGACATGGCCCGGAACAGCTCCGACTCGACGAGCGTCAACTGCCGTGCGACCTCGACCATACTCAAATCCAAGAATCGGATCCCTTTCCCCTCCTTCCTCGACCCACCGCGCAACCACGCCGTCGACTTTGACAACGTCCCAACCGCCGCCAAGGTCGCGCTCGACGACGGATTGCTGCCGAGCCCCGCGGCCGACCCGATACTCCCCACGGGCAGCGGGTCGCGCAGGTACTTTGGCAAGACGGGTGGTGGCGGGGCCGGGTGCGTGCGCAAGACAGCGTCGCCGAGCGCGGTGGTTGTGGTCGTGACGAGCCCAGAGAATTCGGAGTTGAGCTTTGACTTGACGAGGCATTCGATTTGGGGGAGGATTTCAGGTTGGTCTTCGGGGACAATGTGGTCGCGGAGGAACGACATGACACGTTGCAAGAACTCGCTGCGGTTGGTGACCGTGTCAGCGGAACAGAACAGGGCGGCGAGATTGGCGAGGCAGAAAGAGGATACGGACCCTTGGAAGTCGCACCAGTACTTGGTCATCCAGTCGCTCAAGACGTTGTAGATCCTGGAGTATCGAGAGAGACACCAGTGAGATGGACGGCGGCAGGCCATTGTAGCGTAACAGCAAAAGCGAATGACAAACCTCGAGACAATCTTGGTTTTCCTCGGCCGGTAGAGTGCCTGGATCGCCGCGAGCACCTCCTCGGGCGTCATGAACTCGCGGTAGGTGAGCAGGAACGTATTGCGCAGCTGGTAGTCTGTGTCGAGCGAGCCACCGTCAGTCCTAACTCACCTCACCCACCAATTGAAACCGCACGTACCGATCGGATGCCCGGCAATCAACCGCTCCACCAACTTCTCTGGGACCGCGGCCCGAATCTGCCTCTGCCCGCCATCCGCCTCTGCTGCACCCCCATTCGCAAACAAAATCAGACCCTGCGACTCATCGCGTGCATCCATATCGGCCTGGCCGCGACTCGCTTCCTGCATGACTTCGTGTAAGACATGTTCGTGCAATCCGACCAGACTTTGCCGCATATCGGCCAGTTCGCGCTCGAGAATCGAATTGCGCGCCTCGGCACTGCGCAACTTGTCGACGAGTTCGAGCCGTGTGGATTCGAGATCGATTGCCGCGTCGGGGTTGGTCGGCGTCACCATGGTTTCCTTGTCGGACATGGTCGTGGCGACGACCGCGCCCTGCGCGCGCCGGAGGGTACGCGGTGGGGATGTGACCGCGGTGGCGGCGGCGGAGGACGACGAGCCCGCCATGGCCGCGGCGGCGGCACGACTTGACGGTCGGTCGGGGGACCACGGCGACGTCGACCGCGATGCCGGGCGAGACGTCGACGTTCCCGCCGTCGCATGCTCATCGAGCATTTCCGCAACAGGCTTCGTCCCCAGGACGACCGCCGTATCCACCGAAACTGACCGCATCGACAGTTGCCGATGCATGTCGTGTATCGTCTGCTGCGAAGTGCGCGCTACTTCGCGCAATTCCGTCCGGTGCTGTTCGGTCAATTGCGCGAGTTGCGTCTGGAACGTGGATTCCTTGAGCGCCAAGTCGCGCTGCAGCGTGTGCAGCTGGTGCCGCTGCTTGGCGATCAGCTGCATCAGGTAGTCGTTGCGCTCGCGGTAGAATTGCAGTTCTTGCATGGCGTTGAGCTGTGCGAGGTCCGACGAGTCGCCGAGGAGCTACGAACGGGCGGAACCGGTGAGAAGCCGCACATCGCGCTGTGCAGGGACGCGGTCGGTACCTCGCGGTGGTGCTCGACCGTCTGCTGCAACGTCCATTTTTCCTCGACGAGCTGCGCAATCGTCGCGTGACAATGCGCCTGGAACCGCGACTGGCCCGAGACCAAGTGCACAATGATATCGCACAACTGGCCGACGTCGTTCGGCAGTGCCGCACGGAATGCTGCGGCCGTCGGCGCCGTCGTCGTCGTTACGCTGTCGCCTGTTCGTCGTCGCGAGTTGCTGGGAAACCGACCTGTTGCACGCGGGCCCATCGTCAGCAAATGCCGAGGTCAAGGCAATGGTACAGCGGCAAGGTTGCGTACCTGGCACCCCATCAAACAAACTCGCCCACTCGGCGCTTTCCGGCGCCAAGTCGACGGGCGTCTGCCCGCGGTAATTGGCCGCGGTTGGCGACGCGCCGCACGCAACAAGTAAGGCCGCGCACGCGAGATGGCCCATGAGCGTGGCCACGTGCAGCGCCGTGTTGCCCTCGTTGTCCTGTGCGCTGAGGTTGACAGGGATCTACCGCACCCGTTCGCAGTCAGTCGGGACGCCACGAGCGCGGGGAGGGGGGGGGGGGGGGCGAGGCGGTACCTTGTCGAGCAAGAGTTGCACAAGCCGGTCCTGGCCGAGCAGGCACGCCGCGTGCAGGAGCGTTTGGCCTATTCCGCGCGCAGACAGGGGGTCAGAATGCATGGCGAACGTGCGCGAGAGGCGGTGTGCAGCGTACCGTCGTGTAACCGCGCATAGCTGAGCTGCTTGGGCGACTGCTGGTCAAGGAGCCAGTGCACACGCGCGTAGTCGGTGGCGATCTGCGACGTTGACGAGGATCAGCGGCCGGGAACGGCAGCGGCAGCATGGACGGGGCGCGGTGTACCGCCGCTTCGATGATCTCGTCCATGGTGGTCCCAGACGGGAGGGTTGCCGAGGACGGCCGCATCGTGCAGAAGCGAACGTGGTTGTGTCGGCCAGGGCAGGGTCGTCGTCAGGCAAGCGAGAGCAGCAAGGGGTCGGTTGGTCGAACGGCGATGACTCGGCCAAGTGCGTCGTCGGGGGTACTTGCGGTCGGGCAGTCGGGGCTCCGCAAGTGACGGAACGGCGCCAACCGCCTGGTTCTGGGTTACTGGGCCTGGCTCACAGGTGACGCTTGAGGCTCGCAAATTATATCTGATACTGGAACAGGCGCTTTCTCTACGTGGTCGAGCGATTGCAGCAAGTCGAATGCAGGGAGTTGACGTGGGCGGCCACTGGCCAAGTGGGGGCGAACAGCGCAGGCGCGTGCGCGGTGCGCCGCAAACGGTGGTCGAGATGGCGACGATGGCGCACTGGGAGTGAGAGTCGAACCGGCGGTCTCTCGTGAGCTGGTTCATGTGCAAGACGGCACAAAAAAAATACAGCAGGGCACAACGAAACTGCAACCGTGGAACAAACAGACATCATGCCGAGTAACTCCTTTGAACATTGAACCGTGAGCGGCAAATAGGGCGCACCGACGACAAGAAACAGGCAAAAAGAAACGCTCTCTACTCGCGTCACAATATATACAAAAATGGTTTCCTCCTCTCACCCGTTCCATTCCATTCGGCTCGGCGCTCAACTCAACCCTTGAACTCGCGCACAAAATGCGACGGGCACTCGTACCCGTCCGGGTTCTTGACGAGGTACTTTTGGTGGTAGTCCTCGGCCGTGTAAAACTGGTCAATCGGCGTAATTTCCGTGGCAATCGGTTTCGGGAAGTACTTTTGCACGCGCTGCTTGACGACCTCGGCCGTCTCCTTTTGCGCGGGCGAGTAGTAGTAGATGCCCGACCGGTACTGCGTGCCAACGTCGGGGCCTTGGCGGTTCTGTTTGGATCGAGAGAGAGACGCGTATCGTCAGCAAGCAGTTCAAACAAGCACGATGGTCGGTGCAACACGACTCGTACCACGGTCGTCGGGTCATGGATGCGGAAAAAGAAGGTGACAAGCTCCTCGTAGCTGACTTGCGCCGGGTCAAACTGCAGCCGCACGACCTCGGCGTGGTTGGTCGTGCCGGTGCACACTTGCTTGTAGGTCGGGTTGGTCGCCGAGGAGAGGCCGTTGGCGTAGCCGACCTCGGACGCGAGCAGGCCCTTGGTTTTGTAGTGCTTGTCGAACAAGTGCTGCACGCCCCAAAAGCAGCCGGCGGCAAAGGTCGCGAATTCGGCGTTTGTGGTCGTGGTGGCGGTCCCGTTGTTGGACATCGTGGCGGTCGTGGTTGAGAAGAGACGCGTCGCGAGCAGCGACAGGCGGCGGGCAGCAGTGGACGCGAACATGGTGGGGCGGCGGGGTCGTGGTTGGTATTTATCGTGGAGGGAATCTTTGAAGCGCGGCAGATGGAGAAGGGTCCGGCACGACTGAAGGCCCCATTTTTAGGTCGTGGCCAGTCGTGGAGCGGCACGATTGCGACATGATCTGATCCGCGCGGCTTGGTGTTGGCTCGGTGTGAGCGGGCTGCAATCGTTGCAAATCATTTCTGGCGAAGGGTTGGTCAGCGCGTCGTTGGCACCGAAGAATCTTGTGCGATACAGGGCTTCGATGGTGCCATTTTGCGGTCGTTGTTCCGGCAGGTGTTTTTCCGGATGACACCCGGCCAACGCAAGTCCACCCCCTCCCCCCTCAAACCATCAAACCCCATTTTTCCTCTCGCTGTCTTTTGACGATTGAGAGCGACGCGGTCACGTTTCCCCGTTTGGCCTAGGTGTCGGCATCCGCAACGTCGCGGTGCTCGACGGGCGGTCGACGTCCGTCCATTAATTCGTGATCGCGACCGCGACCTGCTTGTGTGCCGCGCCAACGACCGCTCTAATCGACCGCACGACCTGACAAAGCGACCAACGCCCAGCGTTTTATGTATGTAAATGTGTAGCCTCCCCACGCCATGGCAACCGATCTCCGCGCGGGCGCTGGCGCACGAACAATCACGCCCAAACGGCTTGCACGCCCAGCTCGACTTGCGACCTGTTCGACCGGCTTGTACTTGATCTACAGCGGCCGTGTATCAGTCAGCCAATCAGTGTCCCGTTAGCGGCGCATGGATCGCGAGCATAAGGGCACGTACCCGCCGACACCCTACGCCGACAACACGGCCGAATCCACACTCGCGCGATCCGCACTCGCCGCCCGAGTCGACGTACTCGTACTCTCCACGGGACTGGCCGGCCCGACACCCTCATCCTCCATCTCCTCTTCCTCGGCGTACTCCCCACCCGCAATCGCCGCCGCGACCACCGCAGCCCCGAGCGCGCGCAACAGTTCATCCAAGACCTCGCGCGCGTTCCGGACGGGCAACGACTCGGCCGCACGGGCGAGGCACGACGCGACGCGCGGGGTCGTACGCGCGGCGCGCATCGCCGCGTAGCAGTAGGCCTGTGCGGTCGCGACCAGTTCGGCACGGGGCGTATTTGGGGCTTGCTCAGCGTGCAACGTGAGCGCACGGACGGCGTCGAGCGCCGACCGGCACGCGGCGAGCGTCGTCGACGGGAGTGCGGGCGTGATGGCCGGCGTGAGGTGGGTACCGGTCGGCCATTGCAGGACGGCGCGGGCGAGCGCGATCTTGGTGGTGGTGTGCGCGTAGAGAACGTGCGCGAGGTCAGTCGCGAACGAGGTCCATGAGCGCGGGCGCGGCATCGTGTCGGGAGAGTGGGAAGGGAAGAGAGGAGGGACCACCGCGGCGGCGCGCCCGCGCGGATGGCACAGATGCCACGGTCGGCTGGTCGGCCGGCGATGGGGAGAGCGATCACGGTTTGCGGTCGCGCCGAGTCGGTCGGAAGGAAGGGGGGTCGAGACAGGGGAGCTAACGGCGCCGCCGTGCGAGTGGTGTGCTCGCGATTACAGCGGCAGAGAACAGACGAACGGACCAGGTCGCGCGGCGAGAAGCGGCGCAGCGTCGTGGAAGCGTGCACGGCATGCTGCCGCACGGGCGCCGGGAGCGAAGCGAGCAGGACAGCAGTGGCCATGATTGGTGATCAATATCGAGTGAGTGGAGGAAGAGTGGAGAGCGAGTGCGCGGAGACCGGACGGGGAGAGGAGCGAGCGAGGACGCGCGAAGAAAAGGAGGAGGCTCGGGCGGTGGTTGGCGACCACGACGGCGGTCAGGACGACGACGAAATTCAAGACGGCGGCGCCGTGCCCCAGCTGCGGTTTCGGCCGCTGAGCTGCTGCTGGCAGCGAGGCGGCGGACACCTGTTCGCACCTCAGCACCGCAAGGCATCATTCACGCTGGCGGCGCGTCGGCCTGAAAACGATGATCGCGCGCTTGACGCTGACCAAGGTGGCCACGACTTGGGCTTCTTGCACGGCACTTGGACAGCGGGAGCTGGACAAGCACGACGCACCTCCGACCCAAGGCCCAACCGGCCAGCCCCGTATATTCAAAGACCGAAACGGGAATGAGAACGAACACGAAATGATTCTGGGCGAATACGTTTCGTCTGCAGCATCGATTGAAGTACTGTACAAAAGGAGCGCGAAAAAGAGATGCAGTTCGGCAACAACCACCACGTCTCTGTCGGTGCCCACCGTGAGCGCGGCCCCGCTGGTGCTTACCACGGTGGAGACGTGTGAGGACTCAAGTACGGATTCACCAGCGCCCGCACATACCGCCTCTATTCGGCGCCTCGAGCGACGTGCGGCGACCCCCCGGCGACACGCCGAGCGGGATCCCGCCCTTTCCATTCCGGCGCACGTCGTGCCGCCGTACTGGATGCCCGAGTTGATGCGTTCCGGATCGATCGCGCCTAAGTTCGAAGTTGTCAAATCAGTATCGTGATGCAACGAGAGAGAGAAGAGGTGGAGAAGCGCGTACCGGCCTCGACCTTGGCGAGAATCGTGCGTGAGCACACTTGAGGAACACTTCATCGAGGTGATGACCCGAAAGTGCGCTTGCTTCGAGGTAAATGAGGCCTACGAAGTGGTGGAGAAGCAAACGGGTCGTCAGCTGAGTTCGACCTTGGCGTGATGGGTCCGGACAGCGAGCGACTGGACGGGTTGGAGCGGGTGCACGGCGAATTGATCCAAGGTGACGGGTGCAGCAGCAGGTTGTCGCTGTCGTGCGCGTGCAGCTGGTTGGTTCGGTCGGTGGTGCCGTCGCTATCGTTGTGGTTGAGGTTGCTGCGCTGCTTGGCGTGCGGTGGGCCAAGACGCGCCTCGGTCACGCCATCCACCTGCTGCATGCATCGCGCACCCGTGCCGGGTCCACCGCACGCTGCACCGCAAACACCCGCTCCCGCCGCTGCCGTCCCTGACGTCCGATCGTCGACCAATCCGTCCCCGCGCGCGACCCCGAACGACGCTCCCAACCGCGACCGGACCAACGTCAACTTGCTGCATTCGCTCGCTCGCTCATGCGCTGATTGCGCCCCACTCGGCCCGCCGCACCTTGCAAGCTCAACAATAGACAACCCCCACCAACCAACCATGTCGGCGCCCAACCCGCCCAAGCCGCAGCAAACGCTGCTCTCCAGCTACCTGACCGTCGTCAAGCGCACGACACGGTCCGCCGCCAAGGCCAACGCCGCCAAGGCCAATATCGACACCACTTCCACGACGGCGCCGACCATCCAGCACCACTCGCCGCCCAACTCGCCCAAGGACACGCGCGCCGCCAAGCGCATGCGTCTCGGCCCGCAGAACCTGCCCACCTCGGAACCCGATGTCCAATCCCCTGTACGGTCGTCGGCGCGGCTCGCCGCCCGCGCGCAAAACCTGTCGGTCGTGACGGACCAGAAACGCGCGCGCCGCACGCCCATCAAGCTGGCGTTGCCGCACGAGCCGGCCACGGTGGCCTCGCCGATCAGGTTGGCGCTGCCGGAAGAAGAAGAGCCGGTGGTGGAGAAGGACGTGCCCGCGCGCCCGCCCACGCCCGAAGCTCCGGCGGCTCCCGCCAAGAGCAAGAACGGCAGTACGCCAGCGACGAATCGCATCGAGCGTGCGCTGCAGATCCTCGACAGTCCGTCCAAGCCCACGTCGGCACGCGGTGGTACGACGACACCGCCCGTCTCGGCGGGACTCTTGTCGCCGCGCGCGGCTTCCGTGGCGGGCGTCTTGTCGCCAACGGCCGCGTCGCCGTCCAAGCCCAAAAGTACATCACGCATCCATTTGATCTCGTTTCACGTACGGCGTGGCCTTGTTCTGACCCGCCATGATTGTATTTTTGATTAGCTTCGCTCAAGGATCGGTTCGCGCGGCTCGCTGAACGCGCGCCACGCCGGAACCTGATCACGGCCTTCGAGTCGGCCTTGCCCGATAAACCCGCCGTGCCCCCCGTGCCGCGCACGCCCACGTCCGCCGGCACCCCGACCGTCCCCGCGACTCCCACGACCACCACCGACCTCACGTCCCCTCCGACCTCGGCCACCTCGCGCCCGTCGATCAGCACGGCCCCCACGCCGCGCGCCCGCCCTGCTCTCCCCACCTCCCCCACCCCCATCGACCCGTACCGCCTTCCGCACCTGGACGACATCAACCCGTCATCCACGCCGTTACCTACCGGTTCCGCGACCCGCCGTCCCCGCCTCGCCCCCGCGGGCCAGCCGCACGTGATCGCGCCGACGCAGCGCGTCCCGCTTTCGCCCGCCATGACGCACCTCGACCAAGTCTTCAACGGATTGGAATTTTCCGTCGCGTACCAGCGCGGCCGCGGCGAACTGTGCACGTTCCAGTCCGTGCAACGGAACGTGGAGAATGCATCGTCTCGCGCGTTTACGTTGACGCATGTGGCAATGATCCGCGGGGTGTTCCCGGAGGCGTATGATTTGCAGCCGGTCAAGGCAGATTGGCATGGGAATAAGGTGGAGACGGTCGCGTTTGATTTTAATGTGAGCTGGGCGCGGAAACGGCGTGCGGACGACGACGAGGACAGCGAGGAGGAGCGGGAAGTGGTCTCGAAGCCCGAGTTTCTCGCCGTCGATATCCCCAAGCGCCGAATCGAGTTTCGCGCACGGTTGATTGCCCTCGTCGAGCGCGCGCACCGCGCGTTCCTCGTCGCGCGCGACCTGCACGACTGGGAACCGACCGACCCATTGCGGCCCTGGCACCCGGAATTTGATCTGAAGACAGTCGCGATCCCGGTCATGGCGTTGCCGACGCTGCGGCCTATCACGCCGCGCAAGCTCGTGCAGTTGCCGACGGCCGCCGCGGTTCGGGCCGCGAAGACCAAGGCGCAAGTGGTGGCGGCGATGGACTTGTCGGACTCGGACGACAGTGGGGTCGAGTCGGGTCGCCGTTCGCCGACACCGAGTTCGCCGAAACGGCCCGGGGTGCAGCAGCGGTTTAGTAAGTTGTTGGAGCGTGTGCGTGCCAAGGAGGAGCAGGTGAAGCGGGACGTGTTGTTGGGGATGTCGCCCGAGGAAGTCAGGGAGAAGACGATGTTGTCGCGGTTGCCGCTGATGGCGGAAACGGTGCAGATGTGCGTTTTTGGCGAGATCTTGCGGTCTCGGTTTCGGATCATGGACTGACGCTCATCGTGTTTCGCCATGGATACAGCCAACTCGCGCAACTCGGCAAGAACGTGGCGCCGCTCGCCACGCTCGCGCAAAAGGTGGTCGACAGTTACCCGACGCCCATGTCTGTGCAAATGGCGACCGAGCACTTGCACTTGCTCGCCAAGACGGTGCCGGCCTGGTGCAATGTCGTCGAGATTGGCGTCAAGAAGTTTGTCCGTGTCGTGCCGGCGAACCAGGCGTCGGTCAAGCCGACGATCGCGCAGGCGCAGCAGGCCATCGCGGCCAAGTTTGCGAATTCGGGGGCGGGTGAGGATGACGAGGAGGCCGGTTCGTCGACGGCGGCGGCGGTGGCGGCAACGGTTGGGTCGGGTGCGGCGGCAGCGGTGTGGCCGGTGGCGCGCGGTGGCGGCACGTCGTTCCCCACGCGGGTATCGACCGCGACCCGCGGCGGCGGCGGTGCGGCACTTCTTGACGTGCGTAAGCCGGCGACGGGTGGGCTCGCCGCGCGGCAGACGCTGTTGCATTCGCGTAAAAAGTGATGGCGGGCACGCCATGCTGGGGACAGGAGCGATGCCGATGACATTGATTTTGATGGCGAGAGTCTGATTTTCTTTTGCGCCGACAGCCTGCGACAGTTCAGTTAGGCGCTTTGAAAAGAGGTGAACAGGATCAAAGCGCCGCGTGAGCGCGGACATGAAAGGGGAAGGGGGGGGGGGGGGGGGTGACAAAACTGGCGGTGTGGGCGTCGTCCATGCTGGGGACATGGTGCGACGCGGCGCGACGCGACGTGCTTGGTGCATTCGTGTTATTTTGGAACGAGCAACTATAAGTACATCGAAAATTGCGCGCAAGATGTCAAGCTGTCTCAGCGTCCAACTTCGCGGAAAAAAAAAAAAAAAAAAAAAAAAAGCGCGAAAAACAACACTAAGTGCACCCAGCAACCTTTCTGGGGAACTTCATCCATCGCCAACAGGTGCTCAGTGAGCACCGCCCTGGTCGCGGCGGCCCATGGAAACCCACAAATCGCGGCACACGGGAAGAGAGTAAGAGGCAGAGGGTCGTTTCGATCACAATTTGGGTAAGGGGGGAGGTGGGGGGGTCAATCGAAAAGACACAAATCAAGGGCGAAACAAAAAGAGCAGCGCACGCGCATTACCATGCACTCACCGCCACAGCAGGCAAGCACACGCTCACACACATTGCGCACCGACCATATCCGCGTCACGCACGCGTACTGTGCACCCTGATGTGCATTCGCCCAGGAATTACTGCAGCTCACGGCGCGATCCGGGGCACATGGGCGCGCGCTGCTGGTGGCATGGGCGTTTTGTTCTCGAGTGCGTCTGGAACATCCTGGAAATGAAGTTGCGGCTCGCGCAAGATGCTCTTGCATGCACCTGACGCGGTGCAAGGCCGGCGACTGCCGCCTCGACCTGTCCGCAAAGTCGGTCGACATCGCCGCAACACGGCCCATCTCTGCTCTGACTTCCCCGCCATGGCGCCGCGCTGCGCACCACCGCATCCCTTCCTCTCCAACTTGCCGCACTCGCCTCGCACCACCGCACCACGCGCTCAAGACTAAACGGCGCCTGTACTGCGCTGCCCGCGCTCCTCGAGTCGACAACCAACCAAACATCGACCAACGACAGCCCAGCTGGCTGCGGCCGCTTCCAGCCCTTCTCTTCCCCGCACAGCGCCGCCTGTCCGCCAGCCAGCCACCGGCCCACGCGCCTTCGCGCCCACGTTTTCCTCTGCGCACTCGACTCCGGCCATACCAAGACCGTCGCGCCAGCGCCCTGTCTCCCCCGCACGCGCGCTCTCTGGTGATCGCGCAACCTACCGGAAGCACCCCGCACCCGCACCGCAACCGCCGCCGCCGTCATGGTCGGGGGCCTCCACATCGACGCCAATGAGGTGCCCGGTAAATACTTGACTCGCTCGCCATGCATCACTGCCCGTGGATCCGCACGCGCTGACCCACATCCCGCACCGCCTCGCTCTTTCCAGTCGCTGCCGCCGTCATTGGCGGGTTCCTCATCATTTTCGGCCTCTACTCGGCCGTGCTCAAGGAGCGCCTCTACCTATCCGAGGCCCTGATCAGCACGACGCTCGGGTGCCTCACCGGACCCTATTTACTTGGCGTGTTCCAGCCGCAGCAATGGTCAAGCTTGAACACGATTATTCTCGAGTCGTCACGGCTGGTGCGTCTTCTTGGGTTCAATCGATTGTTGTCCGTGACGTGTTTCGTCTTGCCCGAAAACTCATGCGGCAGGAGCTGCGCCGCACCGCTCTGCTCTTGCTCCGCTAGGTCATTGCAATGCAAATTATGGCCGCGGTACTCACGTTGCCCGTGCAGTACTACCGGTACGTGCCCCGCTCCCTACGCCGTGGCTCCGTTTCGTCCCCATCGTGTCGCGCCACTGACGTTCGCGTGCGTTGGATTAGGCACCATTGGAAGTCGATTCTCGTGCTGCTACTGCCCGTCATGACCTGCTCGTGGCTTGTCACGGCCGCGCTCATCTACTGGATCATGGACATGGACTTTGTACGGTTCTTTTGTTTTCCCCGCGACTGCGAACACGCGCCGCCCGACTCGACGGCGACTACGGCGACTGACGCCATGTGCGCCCCCTTGTTCTTCATGTCGTAGACCAAGGCGCTGATTATCGGCGCAACGATGGCGCCCACGGATCCGGTTCGTCCCTGCCCGCACCCCGTGTTTTCCCGCGTCGGATCACTCTGACCGTTTCATTTTGTCTGTGACTAGATCCTGGCCAACTCGATTGTCAAGGGCAGCTTTGCCGATCGCCACGTGCCGCGGCACATTCGGTACCTGCTGTCGGGCGAGAGGTGCATTTCTCAATCCGCTCGCGGTTTGCATCGCCGACCCACGGCTCACCACACACCCCATGCCACCTAGTGCGTGCAACGACTCGACGACCGCGGCGTTTGTCTGGATCGGGATCCTGATTTTCCGCATGGGTCACGACGTGGGCGGCCTGCTGCGCGACTTTGTGCTCTGGATCTGTCTCTACGAACTGGCGCTCGGCGCGCTGTTTGGCGCCGTCGTCGGATGGGCCGCACGGCGCCTGCTCAAGTACTCTGAGCTGCACGATTTGATCGACCAGGAGAATTTCCTGTCGTTTGCGATTGCATTATCGGTACGATCACAATCTGCGACTCTGGCCGCCGACGACTGGGGGGACGTTGGGCTCATGCGCGGTGAACGTATAGATTTTTGTCGACGGCGTCTCGGCGCTGCTGCAGATGAACGATTTCCTGGCCGTTTTGACGGCGGCGATCGCGTTCTCGTGGGACGGCTGTTTCCACCAAGTCACGAAAAAGAGCCAGATTCAGGAAGTGCTCGATAACCTGTACGTTCTTCTCCCCACCATTCATGCCATTGATCCACCCACTCACTCACGTCTTCGGCCTCGTCGACTAGCGTTAACGCCTGGTTCTTCGTCTTTCTCGGCTCCATTGTCCCGTGGGACACCCTCCTGCACGGCGCAATCCCTTTTTGGCGATACATTGTCCTCGCCATTGCGATTCTCGGCCTGCGTCGGATCCCCGTCACGTTTGCCTTTTACCCGATCCTGCCCTCGTTGACGAACCCGCTCGAAGCCCTGTTCGTCGGCCATTTCGGGCCCATCGCCGTCGGGACCGTCTACTACATGGCGATGCTGCGCAAGGAGTTTCCCGCGGCGTCCGGTGGGGACGTGCTTGCCCACCACCTGTCGTCCTTACTAACGACGGCCTCGGCCGATGCGGCAGCGCCGACCGACACGTTCCCCGAACTCGAGCCGACCATCATGGCCGTCGTTCTCGCGTCGATCATCGTGCACGGGATGACGATCCCGCTGTTCAAAGCCGGCACGATCGCGGCGCGCACCTTATCCGCGACCTCCACCCGGTCCCGCAGTCGGTCACGCGCGGCAGCTAACGCCCCGCTGCGTCCGCGGTCGAACCTCGGCGTGGACGCGATTTCCGGGCCGATGAACGCGCGGCCCATGTACGCGGCCGTCCCGCTCGCCGCTCCGTCGGGTTCGGACGCGACGATTCGTGGCGCGTCGACCGATCAGGAGAATGGGTTGGGATGGGGCACGCCGAAGGTGGAGGCGGTCGAGGCGGCTCAGGCGACGGCCGGGTCCCTGGGGTATGTCCGGGAAACGACGATTTCGATTGTGGATCCGGCCGTGTTTCTGCCGAGGAGGGATGGCGAGGGAGGGGACGTGGGGGTCGAGGTTGAGGACGAGGTCGGGATGGTGCATGTCGTCGAGGAAGTGCGGGGGAGGCCGGGGGCGCCACCAGGCGGGCGAAGGATTGTGGAGTAATGGTGGGGGTGGAGAGGAGAGAAGAGAGGTATACAGAAAGAGAGAGAGAGACATATATGATGCTCGTCTTGCACAATTGCCGGCCATTCCGCTTGTGAGCATCGTCGGCGATCATTGCAAGAACAACTGAGACACGAGGGCGACAAATAACGGAGTCAATGCACACGCTTGAGGTCCGACACGTCTGTGCTCGCTCACATCCATCCTCCCGCGACTCCATCCGTCCTCGCTCGCCGATACTCGAGGCGATCCCGCATTGCAGCAATAGCGCAAGCCGCACTGTCAACCCCCGCAGCAACTGCGCACCTGTCTTGACGATGCTCGCATCGCTTCCACGCGAGATTGTGTCCACAATCTGCCATGTTCTTCACGCCGCGGACGAGGGCGCGCTCGTCCAGCTGGCCCGTGCCTCGCCGCTCCTCTATGCTCCAGCAATAGACCACTTCCGTAAAACCCAGGGCTCATAAAGCAAATTTATCATTGTGGCATCACCACCCACTCCCATGATACATGCCAATCCTGCTCAATCCTTGGAATCGCACAGCAGCCCCCACTCCCTGTTCTCGCGCATCTCTTTGCCAATCCCAGTCCCAATCCGCTGCTCCATCACAACCAACTACGACCAACCATCGCGTGCCCGCCAGCCGACACATTCGCTCTAGTCCAATCCAAAACAGTCCACCCTCTCTCTCCTGCCCACCACCACCACATGCACTGTGCCGCTGTGACCAACATGGACTGATTCACGTCGATCGTGACCAATGGCCGTGCACACCAACGTCATGGAATGCTGCTGATTGGCCTTCGCATGTTGCTGCGACTTTCAGTTTCTCTTGTTGCAGCACTTGACAAAGCACTGCCCCGTGATGGAATCGACTTTATTACTTTCAACTGGGGCAGAGTGTCAGGTCACAAAGCCCCAATCAAAACACAACCCACAGTGGGCGGGCCAAAGCGTTTGTTGGGGAAAATCAGGTTGCTTGCAGCCATGTCGTATTCGGGAATGATTGCAAGGTCTGCAGGCAGAGCACTTGGATCAGTTGACAGAAGTGGTCTATTCACTGCTGCATTGCATTTGGTCTGTGACCTGGTTTGCCAGGGTGATTCCCAAGCACAGTGTCCATCTTGCTTTGCCACCAACAACTCCCTTGTTGCTGCCAAATGATGCTCCCATCACATCCTGGTGGGCTCGAATCTCCAATGCTGTTGCGCGTGTCGTCTGGGCTGCCATGGACTTGCAGTCTGTTGTGAACCACCCTGCTGATCTCCCTCCTGCAAAACACCAGCTTGAGGTATGGGCTCAAATTGGCCAGGCCGTTCAACTTGATCCAGGGCGTGTGCATGGCCATCACCTTGCCGTTCACCAGCAGATTGTGCCCATCATTCTTTTGCCTCAGGTTTGGACGTGGTCAGGCGTGAGCAGCTGTGCCTACCTCCTGCTCAGCACTTCCTGCACTCTGACACTTGGCTGAATTCACTGGAACTGTTGGATCCCATGCTCCTTGCTCATCTCCATCCAACCGTGTGCACTTGGGTGGCAATTCGCATTCTTGGGATCCTTGCCACCCAGCATCCAAGTCTTCTTGCCAAGGCTTGTGTTGCTGTTGCTGAAGTTGGCGCAGGTTTCACCCTATTGCCAGCACATGTGACGCCAGTTCTTTTCTGTGCTGTCTTCTTTGCTGCGCACGCACTTGGTGCTTGACATGCTCATCACCCTTGATGGTTACAACAAGTACCTGTTCCTCCAATCTCAATTGCAACTTGAGGAACTGGCATTGATTGATCCTAGTTGAGGCAATGCAGAACTCAAGCAGCACCTGCTTGCACAGACTCCACATGCATGGCTGTTGATGATGGAGCTGAGGGTACTGACAAACTATTCTGGCCAGGTCATCTCTTACTGCACCATGCTTGAACGGCTGCCCTATGAGCTCCAGTTGCGCATCTCCCGTTTTGTCTATTCTTGAGGTCCCAGATCGCTCATTCAGCTTGCCTGCACGCCTCCACATCTCTATGTTGCTGTGATTGATACCTGCATTCGATTGACCCACAACTTTGTGGCCTTGCATGGACGCCCCATGAAAGTGGACGCTTCCAACCCAATGCTTGACAACAGTCAAAGTGAAGCCAGTTGTGCAATTCTTGTCAACCCCATGCAGCTCGATCCAGGGAGCCCTCATGGCGTGCGCATTGTTTTCGATGGTGACTTTGCGCTGGCCGTTATCATGCCACAACGGCGCAGGGAACTCATGCACAAGGGGCCGCACTTGCTGCTGGACTTGCCCAGCGTTCTAGACAGGGCGACCTGTGCCAAAGTTCCGTTTCACGATTTGATGCTGCTTCCGCCAGCAAAGCTCCGACCCCGTCTTGCTGTCTGCGGAACCGTGGTCGTCAATTGGTGCATTTTGTCGCGGCTCATCTTGCACCATGTCCGCCAAATGCAACATGCCACAGTCATGCGCAGTGCATGGACACGGTTTTTCGAAATCGTCTTAGCCCACATGCTCCATCATCTCTTGTTCCACGTTCATATCCTCAATAAGAGCAGCAAATACTTGGTGCCGCTTTTGCAGTTGCAGCCCCAGCTTGAGCATCTCACGCTCATGATTGACAGTCCAGGCTGCTTTGCGCTCAAGGAGAGACTGCTGACCAGCATTCTACACTCCCGGTTGAGTTATTTGGGCCTGGGCGTGTATGCAACAGATGCCGGGTTTGACACGCTCTTGACAGCCTGTTCTCACACCTCACGACAGTGCGCCTCGGATTAGCTGCCATCCACCCACCCTTGCTCGCACAACTTGCACCAACGCTATGCTCATTGGTCCTGATGCTCGAGAACCTGGTTCACCAAGACGTGTCCCGTGTGGTGGAGTTTCTTCTCTTGGCCACGTATCTGCAGAAGCTGCGGGTCGTGCACCGGCACGCTGACCGTGCAGACGTGCGGACTTATTTCAAGATACTGCACAGGGGCGCATTGTGCGGGAAGAAGTGGGCCCGAGTTATCATTCGGCTGCGTACCCGATTTCATTCTTGCCGTGAACCCGAGGAGTGGATGAGCCAATCCCACGTGGATTGGAATGGGAAAATAGTATGAGAAATGCAAAGTTCGGATGCGCTGAACACGACGAAGCTCCAAACCAATTTGATGCGGTCAGGACTGGCCGTCCGCCAAGGGCCTCGGAAAATCTTCCCGCACGAAATAAATCACATTCCTTTCCCAAGATTTCGAATTGAGCGTTTTCATGTCTGCGCTCATGACGGGTGCTGTCGAACGTCGACGACGGCGGCAAGATGGAGCAGAAATGCGGTGGAGCGAGATCACGCGTCGAGCAATGGTTACGGCTGGCCACACTCACCGCACGTTTGGGGCGCGTCTCGTCGTTGCTTCAACCACCGCAACCAGCCGGATCTGACCGGACAGCTGCCGCTGTCAATCAACAACCTCGCCAGTTCCACCACTCTTTCGCAGTAGATTGCAACAACCAGCTGCACGACGATGATGGCAACGATCCTGTCACGGTCCCTGCTACGTGCAAACACCCGAAACACCCGATCGCCCGCCCTCGCGCGCGCCCTCTCCACCACCGCGCCAGCTGTCACGCTCGCGAGTGGCCAGACCACGACCTTGCCGCGACCCGAGCGCGTGCGCCGCTCCGTTTTCAACGTGCCCGGGTCCGACGAACGCAAACTCGCCAAGGCGCCCAAACTCAACGCCGACTCGCTCGTCTACGATCTCGAGGACGGCGTGCCATTTGACAAGAAGGGCAAGGCGCGGTCGCTCGTCTATGACGCGCTCGAAACGGTCGACCTGGGCCGGTCGGAGCGCGCCGTGCGCATCAACTCGATTGGGTCCGGGCTCGAGCTCGCCGACTTGCAGGCGGTCCTGCCGTCGTCACAGTTGCAATGCATCGTGATCCCGAAAGTCCAAGCCGCGAAAGACGTGCAGTTTGTGGATGTGATGATTGATGCGGTTGCGCCGGAAGCAAAGTACCGAGGCTCTCCACCCACGTGCTGCTCGCGCTCGTACCCGTGCAACTGACGACACCGGCGATGCGCATCCCTTTGCCTCTAGCCGCGCCAACATCCGGCTCATCGCGTGCATCGAGTCGGCACTCGGTCTCATGAACCTGCGCGAAATCGCCACCTCGTCCCCACGCCTCGACGGCCTGATCTTCGCGTCCGAGGACCTGTGCGCCGACATGGGCATGGTGCGCACGTCGCACCGCCGCGAACTGCTCTACGCGCGTTCCGCTGTCGTGACCGCTGCTGTCGCGTACGGTCTGCAAGCCATCGACCTGGTCTGCATCGACTACAAGGACCACGCAGCGCTTGCCGAAGAGTCGCGCGAAGGGCGCGAAATGGGGTTCACTGGCAAGCAGGCGATTCACCCGGGCCAGATTGATTTGATCCACGAGCATTTTTCGCCGTCGAGCAAGGAAATCGATTTTGCGACGCGGATTGTTGAGGGGTACCGCGCGCATGCTGCTCGGGGGGTTGGCGCGTTCACGCTCGACGGGAAGATGATTGATATGCCCGTGGTGAAGTGGGTGCGTTTCTCGCCTTTGCGCGCACAGCGATGTTTGTCGGTTTGTGTCCTCCCGTTATCTCACGCTCACCCGTGCTTGCGACTGTGGATAGGCCGAGAAGCTGCTGGCCAAGGCGCAGTGGACCAAGGCATAGAGGCACGGCTGGGAACGCATCGTGTGTTGTATTCCTTGCTGCCGACACGGCAAATGGATTTCGTTTTGGATCATCGCGCACCATGCATGCCCGTCAGCACTGAGTCTTGCAGGCATTGTTTGGCAAAGCCGGCTCGCACGCCCGCCCCGCACATGATTGATTCGTTCTCGCGCTCACAATGGGTCACCGACCATGGCCATGGCACCCCCACGACACGACGCACACTCCCCATCAAATCAAAGCGATTCCCACCAGCGCTCGTTTACTTTTCGTGATGCGAGAGCGAGGCCACAAAACTCTCATCAGCGTCGATCCATGCTAACAACTCTGCTCTCGAAGAACACACCCTCCTCATTCTGGCGCGGTCGAATGTTTTGACGTCCCTGCCGCCCTGTCTCAGCCGTGCGATGGCCACGACGCGCAGCACCCCAGTTCATTCCCGTTCTGCGCCGTCGTCCTTTGCGGAGCCACGCCGCGCACACCTCCAGTGTCGACCTGTGTCGGATCCAGCTTCACTCTGAACTGGGCTCGTCGTGGTGGTCACTCCCAAGCGTTTCTACTCGGCTCCTCACTCGTCTTTCGTCTACTCAGTCTTTGTTCTCCTCTTCCAATCGTTTGGGGTCACTCTGGCTTGTGGAAACAAGGTTCCAGAAAGTAGACAGGAGCAACCCCGCGGCACCGGTTCACCGCTCGGACATGATCCGCTCATGCAAATGCTTCGCCGACCCGCCAATCGTGTCGTTTCCCAGGTTTCATACTTGCAAGTGCGGTAGCTTCACGAGCAGGTCAAAAAAGAGCCTTTGCCTTTTGGCAATGGACCGAATGGGGTTCGCGTCTTGGTGGTGAACCGGGGCCAACGCGTCTCGTGTCGCCGACTGATCACCGTCTAGATCACGATGGTATCGCGGTCGCTGACTTTCTCTCGTCGCGTTGGTCTTTCGACCATCGCCATTTCTTTGCACGAATACACACGCTCGTGCTCTAATCACAAGCACTGGACCCAGGACCCGCGCGCGGTATCGATGCAGTGTGCAGGACCCACTCAGTGCGTCTTCGTCATGTTCTTAGAAACCTATGGGCCTTATCTCGACCTTTCTACACGCCAGCTGCAGCACTTCCACTTATATTCCGAGAACTTCCGGGTGCAGCCGAAACCAACAAGAACGCGTACAAGCAACGGCCGCAGTCAACATAAAGAACACGACGCGGTCCGCAGACGAATACTGACGCGCGTCGGCGGCTGGGGACAGGGACGCGCGTTGATCGGCGCGCGCCCCCTCAACGTGCTTCTTTCGAGGTCCTGCTCTTGGGTCGCCCCGGTCATTTCCCATGCACTTGCGCGCGAGATAATTATCCCCTGTTTTTGGGGATACCCCAACCACCTGTGCATGGACGCGTTATGGAACACGTCTGGAAGATTGGCGTCCGCAGAGACTAAATCAGGGTGTTTTTTGAACGCGAGTGTGTGCTTCAGACGCGTCACGTCTTTGTCCCCAAAGCGCCACGGCCAAAAGGGTCGCGCGTGCCTGCTGCTTGCGGGGACGACGCCCCCTTGTACCGCGCGTGCCCGCCCTCTCGTCGAGCTCATCGTTGGCGGTTATGCACGCGTGCTAAATGTTCATTCCCCGTCTGGTTGGGTGCCGGCCGGGCCGATGCGGCTGGTTCGAACACGTTGCGCTGCACGTTGGCTGTGGCGGACGCGCGCGGCGACGCGTCGCAGGTTCAGGCTGGACTAAGAATGGAGCGCGCAGGCGCGGGCGAGAAGGTGTCATGTGGCCCGTTCTGGATTGGATCATGTGGTGTGATACTGTACGCGCTCATGATGGCGTGGGCCGCGCGATTGGTGGCACTGGTGGAGGGAGGCGCTGCGATTGCGGTAACGGGGATGACCTGCGGACCTTGGCTGCCCATGTCTGGCCAACTGGCCGAAGGATGTTGGCGCGCGCCAGTGCGACGATGGCGAAGAAATGCTAGGAGGCAAACAGGGCGGAAAATGACTGCTTGGCTTGCCTTGCACAACGTGGCCAGTCAACTTTGACATGTGGTGGGGTGCGTCGAACGACCGAGCCGAAAGTGCGCGCACAACGATGCTCATGGGACCCGGACGCGCGAGGCTGGACAGTTCATGGTTTCATTTGCGCAATGTGGTTGGCACTGTGGTTTTGCGCGAGAAAGTTGGCAGAGGGAGTGGCTTTCTGTGGTTTGCACGTGGAAAGCCGAGGCGGAAAGCACAAGGCGCGGCTGGTCGGCGGTTGGGGCTTGTTGGTGCGAGGTTTGCCTCCATCGGTCCCCTTTTCGCCTTGTGGCCGAGTGTCGTGCAGCACGGCGAATGACCTGCTGGGGGAGCGAATTTGGGAGTGATTTTCCGCGCGCGGGATGCGATGCGCGTGTGAGCTTCGCTTCCCTCGCGCGAGGCGACCGGTCACTGGTGGGTTCTGGCAACAGGTCAAGCCAGCGGGAGCGCACCCCATGTGCGCTTTCGCCAGTGCAGCAGCAGCAAGCAGCAGCAGCGTTGCGCCTTGAGCGCAGTTCAGTCCGGCAAACCGGCCCGCTACCAACCACCCCCACAACAAGTCAAGCCGGCGGCCGGCCCCCACAAAACCGGCGCACACCCGCCGCCCCTCGCTCCCTCTCCCCACCAAGCGCCCAAGTGCACTTGCCTGCTGCGACCGACTGCTGCATCTTCGAGAGCGCCCGCGACTGCTGCTGCCGCACCTGCTGCACGCCGTCGTCACGTCTGCGCTACCCGTTGCTCGCTGCCGTTCGCTGCTGCCGCCGAGCTCTTCGCACACCGACCACCCGACGACCGACTTGCGTCCGCTGCCTTGCACCAACTTGCACCAGCACCAGTGGGGTCGGGACCGTCACCATGACCAACAACGGTGCGTTTCCACACGTTTCCACAAGTGTGTCAGGCCGATTCGCGGTCGCTCGCCCAGCTGCACGCATCCAAGCGACGCTCGCCTGGCCCACCTCGCCTCACAGCAACTCTGTTCATGACCTCAACACTGACCACCATCGACCACTCTTCCACTTCCAGACTCCACCGTGGTCGACATCGCGGCGCGCGACCAGCCGCACGCGCGCGAGGAGGCCAAGCCGCTCACCAAGAAGGCCGATGCCGGCGACCATGAGCACGTCAACATGGAGGGCGACGAGATTTCGCCCGAGCTCGAGGCGCAGCTGCACACCGACCACAAGACGGGTCTGACGGCCGCCGAGTACCAGGCGCGGCTCACGCAGTGGGGCTACAACGAGATTATCGAGCAGCGCCAGTCGCCGCTCGTCAAGTTCCTGCTCTACTTCACCGGCTCGATTTCCTACCTGATTGAGATTGCCTGTATCATCTCCGGTGTCCTCGGCCACTGGGTACGTTTTCTAGTCGTTTGTCTGTTCAGTCGGCGGCGTGCCATAGGCCACAGTATCGCGCCGCATCGGCGTGTTGCAGCTGCACGGCCCGGCGCCTTTTTCCTCCCGGTGGCTTGCACGTGGCTGGGTGCTAGCGCGCATGTGCGGGGAAGACGCGATGCTTGGTGGCCGTGGCTCGCCGTGCCTGAAAGCAGCGCCCTTTTTTTCGACCAACATTTGACTGACTTTCTCATCCTTTCTCCGATCACTAGCCCGATTTCGGTATTCTGCTCGCGCTGCTCATCATCAACGCCTTTGTCGGTTTTGCCGAAGAGTCCAAGGCCGAGTCGGCGCTCGAGGCGCTCAAGTCGAACCTGGCCTCGAACGCGCGTGTCTGGCGTGACGCTCACCTTGTCGAGGTGCCTGTGCGCGAGCTCGTGCCCGGCGATGTGATCGTTCTGCGTCTCGGTGACATTGTCCCCGCCGATTGCCGTCTGCTCGGTATTGGCGCGACGGGCGAGGAGGTTGATGACGGTCTCAAGGTCGACCAGGCTGCCCTGACGGGTGAGTCGCTGCCTGTGACGCGCGGCAAGGGCCAGGTCGTCTACTCGTCGTCGATCATCAAGCAGGGCCAGATGCTCGCCGTTGTCGCCAAGACCGGTGACCACACGTTCATTGGCCGTGCCGCGAACCTGATCTCCATCACCAACGAGGAGGGCCATTTCCAGAAGATCATTGGCCAGATCGGCAACTACCTTATCTACATGACCATCGGCTTCGTCGCGATCATTCTAATTGTCCGTCTGGCGATTCAGAAGAAGGCGTGGCTCGAGACGCTCGACCAGGTCGTCGTGCTCACGATTGCCGCCATTCCTGTCGGTCTGCCCACGGTACTGTCGGTGACCATGGCCGTCGGCGCCAAGCAGCTCGCGACCAAGCAGGTCATTGTCAAGCGTCTTCCGGCCATTGAGGAGTTTGCGTCGGTCTCGATTCTCTGCTCCGACAAGACGGGCACGCTCACGCTCAACGAGCTGTCGTTCGACAAGCCCTACCTGACCAACGGCTACACCGAGGACGACCTGCTGCTGCAGTCCTACTTTGCGTCGGAGCCCGGAGCCAAGGACGCGATTGAACTTGCCGTCCGCGGCGCAGCTCTCGAGCGCGTCGAGCTGCTCAAGAACCTGCCCAAGGGCCAGGAGCACAAGATTCCCGGCTTCAAGGTGCTCAAGTTTATGCCGTTCAACCCGAACGACAAGTACACGCGCGCCAAGGTGCAGAACCTCGAGACGGGCGAGATTTTCGAGTGCATCAAGGGTGCCCCACAGGTCGTCATCCGCCTGTGCGGTGGCCACCAGGAGGCTGAACAGGCCGTCGTCGACTTTGCGCAGCGCGGTCTCCGTGCGCTTGGTGTCGCTCGCACGCGCGCCGATGGCAACTTTGAGCTCGTTGGTCTGATTTCGCTGCTCGACCCGCCGCGCCCGGACTCGGCGCACACGATTGCCGAGTGCAAGAAGCTCGGTGTCGACGTCAAGATGATCACCGGTGACCAGGTTATTATTGGCAAGGAAGTCGCGCGTCGTCTCGGCATGCAGCGCTGCATTCTCAACGCGTCGCGTCTCGTTGACCCCAAGGCCTCGGAGGACGAGCTGACTCGCCGTTGCGAGCACTCGGACGGTTTCGGCCAGGTCACGCCCGAGCACAAGTACCGTGTCGTCGAGCTGCTTCAGCGCAAGGGCTATCTCGTTGGTATGACTGGTGACGGTGTCAACGACGCGCCCGCGCTCAAGAAGGCCAACGTTGGTATCGCTGTCGAGGGCTGCACGGACGCTGCTCGTTCGGCCGCCGATATTGTGCTGCTCGCCCCCGGTCTCTCGACGATTGTCGATGGTATCAAGACGTCGCGCGCCATCTTCCAGCGCATGCGCTCCTACGCCATCTACCGTATCACGTCGACGATCCACTTCCTGATCTTCTTCTTCTTGTCGATCATCATCTACGATTTCACGCTCCCGAACCGTCTCATCATCTTGATTGCCGTGCTCAACGACGCGGCGACGCTTGTGATTGCCATTGACAACGCCAAGATCTCGTACCGTCCCGACAAGTGGCGTATTGGCCAGCTGATTTTCATGTCGACGGTGCTCGGCATCTTGCTTACGATCGCGTCGTTTGGCCACTACTGGGTTGCGACCGCGCACTGGCCCACGGAGACCGACGCGTCGGTGGCCACGCACGTGCACTCGGTCATGTACCTGCAGATTTCGTCGTGCCCGCATTTCGTCATTTTCTCGACGCGTGTCGGCACCTACTTCTGGAAGTCGCTGCCCGGTCTGTGGTTCACGCTCGCTGTCGGCGGCACTCAGGTCTTTGCCATGTTCATGTGCATCTTCGGGTGGGAGGCCATGGAGGCCAAGCCGATTGGCGCCGCCTGGGGTATTGGCATCATGGCTGTGTCGCTCGGTTACATGGCGTTCCTCGATGTCGTCAAGGTCTTCATCTTCCGCATCTGGTCGTTTGAGCTCACGGCCAAGCTCTGGCCGGTCCCGTCGCGCCGCAACAAGTTGGCGCAGCGCCATGCGTCGGATATTCGCGACAAGCGTGTGGCCGCCAACTGGGCCAAGGTGCAGGCGATTGTGCCGCAGTTCCAGGTGATCACGGCGTTCAAGGGCACGACCGCCGGATCGCTCGATGTCGTTGGCTCGAAGATGGAGTAAGTCTTGCTGCTTGCTCGTTGGGCGCGCTGCGTGCGCGTCGGAGAAGGAAGGATGTTTCGAGAACTCGTTTGCATTTCGTTTTTGGGGACCATGTTGGTTTTGATTAGCATTTCATATTTTTTGCGCGTGTCGGAAGCGGCCGCGGCCGGGTTTCTTGGCTCGGTCGGGTCGGTTGCTGCTTGGGGGGTTGTATTATTTCGTGTTGCGTTGCTTCTCGCAGTGGTCGCGTCTGGTTCAAAATAGACCAACATCCTTATGGGCCTTCCGTGCTGATTATGTTATCTCGCTGAGTGTGCACCCGTTTGCACTCGTGTGTATGAGATGTGTTGTGTTGCTGATGTTTCTCTGCCGACAAGTCCGTTGCTGGTTGAGGGTGTTTTCTTCGACTCCCTACTCAACAGCTGCGCACCTTCCTCGCGAGTTGCGATCGACCACCAAGACGCTAATACTAATTGCAGCCGGCCGCCTTGAACCCGACCATCTGCTCCCGTACCAGCCATGGCGTACCTGGCGCATAACGCTCGCGCCGCGCCCGAAGCTGCGGTGCCGCTGCAGCCATTGCGATGGAGCCAGTTCACGGACTTTCTCGACAAGGCGCACGAGAGCGCGCAAGACGTCACGCACAAGGTAAGTCGCGGGTGCGTTGCCATCCGCCCCCGTGCTGCTCACGCGCTATAATCGAAACAACCCATGGATGCTAACGTGCATGTCACCTGTCCACCAGGCTCCTCGATCGTGTGCACGCGCGCCGCGACCCAGTCGAGGCCAGTGCCGTGCTCCGTCTGCTCTTACCCGCGCACGACCGCGCACGCGGCGTCTACAAGCTCAAGGAAGCCGCACTCGCCAAGTGCATCAAGGACGCGCTGCACTTACTGGAAGCCGGCAACGACAATCGCACCCTGAAAAACTGGCGCGCGCCAAGGGCGGGCCACGGGGTCGCACGGCGACTTTGCCGCGGTCGCCTACGGCGTGCTGGCTCCGCGCATGCCCACGGCAGTCGCCGGGTCCGGATCGGTGGTCGTGACCGACGTGGACGCCAAACTTGATGCGCTCGCGGCGGCGGCCGCGACGGGTGACGCGCGCGCGAAAGATTGGTCGCGCAGCGGGCGTTATCGACTCCCAAGGAAACCAAGTGGTGGTTGCGCGTGGTCCTCAAAGACTTGAAGCTCAGCATGTCGGAGCGGGCTGCCTTGAAGGAGTGCACCCGTCGGCGATGTAGCTGTTTACCACGTCCTCGGACTTGCATGCGGTTGCGACGAGATTGATTGACCGTGCTGCGTCCTTGACCGCACACGATGAGGCGTTGCAGGCCATGGTCCCGTTCTGCCCCATTCTCGGGTTCAAGGGCGACCGGCTCAACCTGTTACCCGAAAAACTCGCGCGGTTCCAGTCGCCCATCTGGTGCCAAGAGAAGGTGGACGGCGAGCGGATCATAATCTACTACAGGGACGGCGAGTCCAAGTTTTATACGCGCAACGCCGTCGACTGGAAGAGCTATTCGTTTGGCACGCTGCGCGCCGCGCAACAGTCGGATGCGATGGATGCCGGCACGCTCGCCACGCACCCGTGGTACTACTGCATTGACCTGCTTTTCGCGCAGGGCGGGTCGTTGCAGCACCGCGCCCTTGCCGACCGGCCTCTCACTGCGCCAGTTTTTCCATCCGCGTGTCGGGTGGTTCGAGATCTTGCCCGTGGTTGAGTGCACGACGCCGAACGACGTGCTCGTGCAGCTCAAGGCCATTTACGAGTCCAAGGGGGAGGGGCTCGTCGTCGACCCGACGTCGATGTACTTGCCTGGCGAGCGGCCGGGGTGCTGGCTGAAAGTCAAGACCGACTACAGCAACGAACTCGCAGAGCCGATGGATTTGGCGATCATAGGCGCGTCGTGGAGCGAAGGGAAGCGAAGCGCGGGAACCGGTTCAGTCACTTTTTGCTCGGTTTGTGGAACCCGGGGGCGGGGCGGAACGGCGAGGACACGTGGGTCTCGTTTGCGAGCGTCGGGTCCGGATACACGATCCAGCAACTGGACGACTTGCATGCGGCCATCTGCGACGAGTACCCGAATCTCGCGAACGGCAATACCGCCGCCATGGCTCCTGGGCCGTCGGCGCTGACGGTGCCCGTGAATTTGCCGCCGCCACCATGGGCTGACGACATGGGCAATTCCAAGGAACGGCCGGGCGTGTATATTTTCCCGGTGCGCGGGATGGCGCTCGGAGTGATTGCCGCGGAACCTGCCGCGGCCGAGGACTTCAAGGCTGGCGCAGCATCGCGGTTTCCGCACGTGCGCCGGATTCGCAAGGATCCGGCCGAGGCCATGTCCTGATGACATGAATGAGATGTGGACCAAGACGCAAGGGCGGCTCGTGCGTGCACCGACCGCCGAGATTTTCACGGCTGTCGGGTGCGGGCAAAGGAAGTGGTTAAAAGGGGGTCAAGCGCACCAAGGACCGCACGATTTTGTCGGCGTTCCACCTGTTCGATCGCAACGCTTTGGTCAGGCCGCTGTTTGACGATATGGCATTTTTCGTCTGCACGAGGGACGGGACCAAGGACGACCCGTTGTCGGCCAAGGCGCTGTGCGAGCTCGTGCAGAAATTTGGCGGGAAAGTCATGGCCGTGGCGCCGTCGGAGCCCAAGAAACGCCGGAAAACCGCGGCGGCCGCGTCGGCTGTCGAACCGACTTCGTACGCGGCCTCGTCGTTCCGGAAACGCGCCAGATTCGCGCCGATCACCTGCTTGACTGCGTTGCCGCCAAGCAGTGGATCCCACCAGCGCCCGACGCTTACCTGTTCATGACTCCGACCATGCAGGCGCGGCTGCGCGCCGAGTCTGACGAGTGGGGCGACCACTACACAGTGCCAATCGCGAACGACAAGCAGGTTGCGCGGCTGCTCGAGTACATGGACCGCGCCCACCGCTGCTGCCGTCGCCGCCGATGACGACGACGACCTTCCGCCGCGGTTCGCCATGTCGTTTTGCGGGGATCGACCTCGACACGCCGTGTCTCGCGCAGTGCGACGCGAATGTCATGGGCCGGGAACCCGGCGATCCGTGCCGACCGCGCAAAGAAAGTCGCGCAGCTCGAAGGGCTGCGCGTGCGGTACTTTAATTCGACGGGTTCCCCAGGCGTTGATTTGATGGGATGCGCGTCTTCCTGCACATGTATGCGGTCGTTGGGGACGTGACGACGCGCGCGTTGGGTGCCGAGTGCGAAATTGGCCATGGAGATTGCCAGGTTGACGGTGTATGGTGCTGAGGTCGCGAGTGATGTCTTGACATCCGCGGCGTCGAGGGCGGTCACACATGTGTTGGTTGAGGAGCGGGCGAGCAAGTTGCCGGACGTAATTGTCTTTTTGTTCCGACGTGGGTGGGAAGGGGCGTGAGGGATGGAGACTGACGCGTCACCGTGGTCGTGACTTGCAGGGGTTCAAGTTCACTATCACGCCCGAGTGGGTCGCGCGGTGCTGCGAGGAGCAGACGCTGTTGCCTGAGACGTTGACGGCGCGCATGCTTCGGTCTGCTGGGGATGATCGGATCTTTCCCGTCATGTAAATACAGGATCAATCGTTGCCACGTCTCTTGACAAGCCTATGGCTTGGGGAATCAGGTTGCGGACCGCAGATTCTGAGCGGCGGCAGGCGGCCGCATCGAGGTGCTCGGATCGTGTTGTTGACTGTTGACTATTGCTGCTGGCCATGCTCCTTCCACACGCTGCCATTCGCCAGTTACAGTGTGTGGCGATGCGCGCTACTACCTTGTCTGTGCCTTCAAACCGCCTGATCGTCATTGTGATCACTTCTGCTCAGCAATTGGTTTGCGTTCTTCATTGTTCACCGTTGCTCGCTCATACTTGGCGTATCTGGTTTTCCAACCCAACGGGCACAGAGTTATCAAATGTTCTGCTTGTCCCAATACGATCCCTGTCTTCGCTATTCAATTCACGACAAAACATTCCTTCTCAAACCGCCGCGAATGATCGTCAATCACGTTGCATCTGCGCCCTTCAACTCAGCCCTCGTTACGCGCCATGAAGCGTACCAACGTGCGCCATTCAAGCCGTGGTCGCGTCTCTGGACGGGGACCGAGGGTTACTCCCCAAACCAAACCATGCGCAACCACTAATCGTCGCCCAGTCACGTGGTGTCTCCCAAAGGTGGTGGAAAACCTTTATACATACAATTCTTGGCCCTTACTCTTGGTGACGGGCGGGGAACGGACCAACTGATCATTACGGATCAGGAGGCGGTGGGGCTTTGGCGGTTCTAACAAATAGGCCTGCAGTCCTGCTCGACCTCAGTTCTGGAGCCAAGTGGACTTGCTGATGTCTTCGAGAGCCTGACCGATTCATTTTTTGTTGTTCTTTTGAATTTTGATTGAAGAAGTCGGACAGCCGGGCTGTGAGAAGATGGGGGTGGCAAAGACGAGCTGAGAATGTGTTGTTTCAGTTCGTTCTCCTGATCAAGCGTAGCTTTGGATGTATTCTGGCTCCTGTGGACAGTGATCAGCATCAAAACGAACAGAAACACGGTCATGCGTTTGGCGCAGAAGACTTGGATGTCCATCTCCATGGCCGGCGAGGCCGCTCCGAACGTCACCTCTGCAAGCGGCCTAGTGGACCATGTCAAATGACGGGCACCAACCAACGATGCAACTAAGCGCAAACGGACCCGAGCGAGGGCTCGACGGGGATCATGGCAAGGGTCTGTTTGTGTCAGTGTTTCCATGACCACAGCACCAGCAGCCTGCAGCAAGCTAACGTTGGTCAGATTCCCGTTCACTCGTGCACCCAAAGGCGAATCCATCCAAATGCTCGAGCTGCGCGCCGAGGATTTCACTACTCTTCATAACGAGCGGTCGCCCAGTCCAAGCCGACGGCGATGGACCACAATCGCCACGACGGCCGCACCAACGACTGACGACGTGACACGAGCGCTCATGAGTGCCGACGACCACGTTGACCCTGACGGCCCAGAATTGCCCGCTCCACGGCAACGTGGAGCGTCTCCACCGATTTATGTTGTTTTTGGCCCTGCCCATGTCTCAACAATTGCGATCAGCCTCGTTCTTGTCGTCAACGCGATCATACTTGCCGCCCTCTTGTTTTCGGGCCCATCGCTGCTCTCGGAAATGGATCGCGCGCATCATGACGGGCCACGTGCGTGCGCGGGTACCATTTGGACGTGTAAAATGGACAGCTGCAATTCCTGGCACGCCATGGATTGTCGCGTGGTCCTCAGTTTGGTCGGAGCTGGCGCTCTTCTGGGTGGACAAGCCGGGTCGGCTCGAAAAAGTGGCGGCGGCGTGGGAGGGTGACGAAGACGCGGTCGGAATTTGTGCGGGCACGTCGATCATTGGCGACCGTATTGTTGCGCTCTTGCAGAAGGGCGGTGTGGCTCAAATCTATCGCATTGTTTCCCAGCTCGACTCGGTCGTGTTGCAAAAGGTACGATGATACCGCCGAATGGCATTGTGCTTGCCGGCCATGAGACGTTTTGGCACCAAGTGGGTTCACTCGCGGTTCCCCTCATCATAGATGCAGGCTGTGACGGTGCTCACGCACCTGAACGAGGTTATGACGAGCTGCGCGATTGATGGCACCGCTTCGTACCGCGTCATTGTTGCCACGACCGCTGGAAACTTGCTCTCGGTTGATATCGCGAACATGAGCGACCAGCGCGTGCTCATCGCGACCGACTCTCGTCCGGACTATGCTCCCTTCCCGCTGAACTGGCCCATCACGGCCATGACCATGTTCTACCTCATGAATTCGACCGTTCCAAATCTGATCACGTATTCGTCGCATCCTGACCATTTGGACAGCGTCTTCTCTGTCATTTCTCCTCCTCTCCCAGCCTTGAAATTCGACAGCGCGAAGAGACCGTGGCGTGTGGTGGGGACGTTTTCGCTCGATGGACTGACTGGCAAGGTGACGTCGCTCGCTGTCGTCCCTGCGCGCACTGATTTGGCCCTAGCTGCAATGGGGAACGCCATCGTTGTTCATGGTGGTCAACTTCCTCCCGCTAACGATGGAACCTTGGTTGTTGCGCTCGACCCGATCCTATCCGACCTGGGCATTTCGTCCGACTCCATTTCCAACGGCGCAGCGCCTGGTCTGCTCACATCATGTTTGAACACGTTATGTGGTCCCAACGCATTCTGCTCGGATTCCGGCTCTGCGTCGTGCGCATGCTTTGACGGCTTCTCTGGCCCACTGTGCGATCAACCTGTTTGTGTTGACAATTGTCGTGGACGCGGCCAATGCTTCGGACCCAACTCGTGCAACTGCACTGTGCCGTTTGTGAGCCCGTCATGCCGCGATATTGGTGTTGAGCCTGCCGTTACGCTCCGCCCATCCATGCTCGTGTCCCATGGTGTTGCCGTTGACAATGACGATGCCGAAATTTATGTCCACCCGCGCGATCCAGCAGCTTCGGTCGTACTTGGCACGACCAAGAGCCGCGGCGGGGACGGTGGATTGCATGTGTGGACCATGGACGGACGCGAAGTGTGGTTCGCGGCGGTGCCCAAGGGATCTGGGCTCAACTCGGTGAGCGTGCTGACGGGCGTTCCAGTGGGCAGGGGAAAAGGTCGCAAGTTGGATTTGGCGCTCGCGGGGGTTCGTGGCGAGCGGAATGCGATCGCGGCTTGGTGCGTCTCCTTGCTTGCTTGAGCGCCTCCGTTCCTTTACTCACAGCAACGCGATTTACAGGCGCATCGACCCCGACGCGGTCCTGCAGAATGCAAAGCTGGACGTTGACCATCTCACGTCGACGCGTGAGCTGAAACGCATTCTCGCGCCTGTCGGCAACCACCTTGTCGACCTTGACCCAACCGATATTGCCGTCTACGGCTCGTGCACGCTCTCCTATCAACCGCGCGGCACGCCGCCCATGGTGCGTCGGCATTACTTGTTTATGACGACCAAGTCGGGCATCGTCCACCAGTTCCGTGTCGTTCTTGATGGCCCCGCCGACACCGACACGGAGCCCAGTGTTCGCTTCACGCGGGTGCGCCATTGGACCGTTGGGTTTGGCACGCAACTCGAAAACTGTGTCGGCGACCCGGACTCGGGCTTGCTGTATATCGGCGAGGAGGCCGTCGGCGTGTGGATGTACCCGTTGGGCCTGTTGTCCGAGGAAGAGTCGGTCCCTGCAGTTGCCCCGCCCGAACCGGACCCATTGACGCGCCGGTACCACTTCCCACTCGGCCGTCGTCCGGGCCAAGCACCAGCGGCACCAATTCTGCTCGACTCGACGTCGTTCGCGAATCCGCGCGGCCAGCTGCACCGCGACGTGGAAGGGCTCGGCCTCTACCGCGATCCGCGCGGCCAAGGCCACCACGTGCTCGTCGTGAGCAGCCAGGGCAGCAACTCGTTCAACCTGTACGAGCTCGGCGCCGCGGATCCGCCGCCGCTCGTCGCGTCACTGGCGATTGTCAGCGGAGCCAAGGGCGATGCCGTTACCAAGACCGACTCGCTTGCTGTGACGAGCGCGGCTTTGGGTCCCGGGCTCGAGCACGGCGTCCTGGTCGTGCACGACGATGCGACGACCGATCCGTGGGATTTGACGCGCGTCGAGCCAAATGCGTCGTTCAAAGTCGTTGCCTGGAGCGAGATTTTGGCCGGGATGAGTGCGGCAAGGGCCTAGGGCGGAGGCTGGTGATGAGATGATTTTGAAATGAACGAGCCAACGAACGATTGGGGTCCTTGCCGCGAAAGGAAACGCAAAGCAACCAGTTATTACCATGCACCGCACCACAGCGACGACCTGTGCACTTTCCAGCTCAAAGTCCGTTTTGCTGGTCCCAACAAGACGCCGATCCGCATGCAAAAAATACGGTGCTGAAGAGTCGAGGAGGTCAACAGATATTTGTAAGCAAGATCCGGCAGACAATTAGCTTTGGAAGCCACAATGTATAGAGTCACGGTTATATAGTTTGACATCCGCAAACTGTGGTTCGCCTTTCTCACAGTGTGGCATCCCGCGCCGACATGATGTTACGCATGTTCCACAGATTCTTGTTGCCGCAAACATATATTTTGAATCAAGATCCGGCTCCCCTGCATGTTGGGGCTTCCAGTCACCAGCCTGCGTCATTTTTCGCTCGCCGGATCGCAACAAGCCAGCATTGCGTGAGGACGGCTGTGGTAGGAATAAAGTATGGGTGCAAACACATAGGGGTACAAACACAACGATTTGATCATCGTTTGCTGGAACAAGCACTGACGCACGAGGCATGACTCGCGACTCAGACGGCCCATGTTCAGCAACACCGCACACTCGAGATATGTCAAGTGCTGAAGTGTTTGGGCCAGCGATAGCGTTTCCAACGCGCGAAGGTTTGATCTACGCCAACTATCACAACGGATAATCAAGGTCGTCAAGTTGATGTGTTGTTCCACCCAAGACAAATTGTCGTCGTCACCCACGACAAATTGTCATTGTCAAAGTGAGCACCCCGATAATCGTAGCCAACAATGTGCAATACAGGCACGTGCTGGAACATTGGGGTTGCAGCGAAGAAAAGCGCGCGGTGCGCGAAGTATACGCAAACGAAGCTGTTCATCATATCGTCCATGCGATCCCATGAACCATCAGGCCGCTCTCGACTGGGACTGAAACCAGGAGGGAGCAGCATGGACCACGTTCCAAGGTGCGTCAAGGACGAAACAAATCGGAGAAATATGTGCAGGCCATCGATCCTCAGGAGCAAAAGCAGAGACCTGCCACAACAACAGCTCGAGCCCTAGCGAGTAATCCAAAATGGGACAAGAGAGAGGCATCTAGACAGTCGTTTTGTATTGAAATAGCAATGATCGCAGGGTAATCATTTGTCGGTTCTGCAAACCCTCAGCACTGTGAAACGCATTGCTGTGCGCGAATAGCTGCGACTGCGACTGCGACCGGCGTACTTAGGCGCCTGCTTGCAGCGGGATGTTTTATCGTCGAAAAATGGTTCATTTGAGGGGCAGAGTGTGCTCGTGGTGGCCATAACAACAACGGTCACGGATTCCAGATGGAGTCGAGCGGGTGCACCTGGGTTTGCTCACAAAACATTTGCCGGCGGCCATGTCAACGAAGAACGCTGAATGATGTGGTCGATCACTTCACTGGCACTGCGTGCTGCTTGGCACAGCTGCCAGTCCTTCGACTCCATCTCAAACTGCCCAGCAACGATCAGTGCGCAAATTCAAGTGTATATTTTGGCTGCATGCCATCGAAAAACATTCTTCTCCTCCCTTTCTACTCGCTCCTTGTGTCGTGACGCGACGTCTGCATGCCGTTTGGGCTCGCGTGCGCCTCAATACTGGCCATTTTTACTGCCACGTCGAGCCCTTGACCTCGGCGCCCGCCTGCAGCTGGACGTTGTAGTCGGTAATCGAAGTGCCACCCTCGAACCAGGTTTGAATGGTGTACGGGCCTGGGCCACCGAAACCCGAGTTGGAGACGAAGTAGTTGTCTAGCCAAACAATCACGATGGTCAGCCGGCGCCCGCTCGTTCCCTGCCCCCGCCTGCATCCGACCATGACCACCACGTACACGGCTGGCGCTCGGGATGCTGCCCGTTGACGATGACGCTCACGACGGGCTTCTTGTGGTTGCGGACCTGGATGCCCGCCCACCACTGCGACGACCCCTCCTTCCACTTGTAGACGAGCGGGCCCGACGCGTCGGGGCAGTCGACGACCTCCCACCACACGTCGTGGAGCTGGCCCGGCTGGTCCGACGTGAGCGCGCGCCAGACAGGGCCCGTCACGTCGAGGTCGCCCGGACCACGCTCGGGGTTGGCCAGCTTGTCAATGACGCGCGCGACCACCGAATTGCCCCCGTTGTGGATGTTGATGCACACGCCTGCAGTTCGCCGGGAGTGCATATACAGAAACGTGGCGCGTTAGAACAAGAACGTGTGGGACAAACATCAACCTTGCTGTCAATCAAAAGAAAATGAGAAACGCGTCCGTACCGCACATGCTCGCGATGGTGTACCCCCAGTTGTCCAGCCCGTTGGACTGGAGCGCGACCGCCATGCCGTTGGCCGGCGGGTCGAGCAGGCACTGGCCGCCCGAGCTCCCTTGTTCCGTCCAGAAGGTCGTCATGCCCGCGCCCGACTTGAGCCAGGTGTAGTACGAGCCGCCGCGCTTGGCGAGGATCGGGTTGGCGTGCGCGGCCGAGGCCAGGAGCGCGACAATGGTCAGGATCAGAACGGTGGCCGCGTTCATGGTTGGGTGGAGAGTGAAGCGAGAGTGTACAGATGCGCATCACGGCTTGGAAGTCGCGCCGTTTTATACTGTTGAGCGACGGCCAAAGGGGGCGTACGCGATCAGTGGGCGGCGCGCGGTTGCGACGAGGTGCATGGCGCGGCGCGGTCGATTGGTGCGCGAGGAGCAACAGTCGGCGCCTACATAACGGCCAGGGAGGGCGGACGGATTGTGAGGGGCACATGGTCGCGACGCGGTTGCATGGGACGCGGTTGGGGTCCCCGACTGGTTGACGGCGAGCAACGGTCGGCGCGCCACTCCGCAGCGGCCAGGGAGGGCGGGCGGATTTGCGAGCGGCGCATGGTCGCGACAAGGTTGCATGGGACTGGGACGCGGTTGGAGTCCTCGACTATGAGGGACGGTCGGCGCGCAACTGCCCAGCGGCCATGGGGGGCGTATGGAGCAGTGAGCAGCGCACGGTTGCCACGCGATTGGATGGTACGTGGTTGGGGTCCTCGATGAGCGACGGTCGGCGCGCCACGCGGGCGGAACGCGTTTTGTCCTAGAAATTGAGCGCGTGGGTGGCATGGCGTGTGTGGGTGGAGGTGCCGTCATTCGCTTGTTCCTGGGGAGGGAGACATTGCCATTGACACTCTGGGATGAGCAACTCGCGCGCTTTGGTTCTGCGGCGTGGACGCGTGGCATGGGCGGCGGATCAGGGCTGCCATTGGCAACCGGGATGCATTGCGATCCATGCCTGCAGGTTGAGCCAACGTCCTGTGTAGCCGAAGTACCTGGCTGTTATCTGGAGCAAGAATGCGCTGTGCGCGTTTTGGTTAAGAAGTAGGCGCTTCGAAGTGGGCATTTCGCTGATCTGCGTCGTTGTCACAGCCTCCTGCTCGCGTCAAAATCCAAAAATAGAAATGAGACGCGTCTCACGGCCTTCATTGTTTCCACCCGGCCTCGTGCGAGCTCGACGGCGTGGCCGTCGGTTGGAAGTTCTTGTTGCGTCAGCGGGGCAAGACCAGCGCACCCGAGAACGCTTGGAAGCAAGGTGTCATGTGCAACCAAGTCACTTGAACCGTCATTCCCTCCGCGCCACGATATCACGACAACGGCGACAACAACAACGACGACGGCGATTCCTGGCTGACCACCCTGCCTTCACGCCGCGCGACTTGCCGCAGCCTTCCCCGGCCAACGCGCCCTCGGCCGCGCGCCCGCAATATGGGCCGCCGCGCGTTCCATCCGCCGCTACTCGCCGTTTTCCTGTGCGAGTTTGATGCCAAAAACGGC
The DNA here is from genome assembly GCA_000151295.1 of Allomyces macrogynus ATCC 38327. Lineage (NCBI taxonomy): Eukaryota > Fungi > Blastocladiomycota > Blastocladiomycetes > Blastocladiales > Blastocladiaceae > Allomyces > Allomyces macrogynus. The sequence continues at coordinate 104,421 of GG745350.1, read as the reverse complement.
AACCAGATTGTGCTCGCCCTCACGTCGGCCTCTCCGCGTGCGCCCTCGCTCGACGACTTGCCATTGCACGTTGTCGCGCCGCATCAAGTGTCTGCGCCGGCTCCCGTGTCGACGAGCCTGGCACCTCCCTCTGCCGCGACCCCAGTCCCAGCACACACACCCACGGCCCCATCGCACCCGACGCTTTACTCGGCATCTGCGCCGTGCAGTCCTGCTCCGCACGCGGCACTACCCAGTGATGCGCTCGCTGATGCGCTGCGCCGTCGGTCCGACAGCCATGGGCCTGCTACGCTCGGTCGTCGCACGGTGTCGCCGCCCGGTGCATCTCTCGCGACGCGATCGCGCAACGCTACGGCGCCCGGACAGTTGTCAGTGAGCCGTCAACCGTCCGTGTCAAGCTTGGGTCCCAAGGACGATGTTGCTTCCGCGCCTTGCCTTCCCGACGATCGCGAATCCCCGGTTGAATCGCTTCCGCCGCTCCCGCCGTCCCCCGTCGATGCAGAACGGCCGGAGAGTCCTGCACCAGATCTCGATAAGGTGCCCGCGTCGGATCCCTCTTCCAACGGCATCCCACCCAGCTCGAACCACGCACCAGCAGCAACAAAGTCCACCCCGCGCCTGGGCAAGATGCCTTCGCTCGCCGCTCTTTCCACCTCAACGCTGCCTCTCTCGTCCACTGATCTGACTGGTGCCACGACCGCCGCAGCACCCTCTTCTCCCTCGTCGCAATCGCAGCGCCCGACGCTCCGCTCCCTCTTTGACACGATCCCCGAATACCTGATCCCGAAACCCGAACTGTGTGGTCAAGTCGTCTCGATCGCCGTCGACCGGTATCGCCTGGTCGGGCACCCAATCTACATGAAGAACGAGTCGTACGAGCGCAACATGGCCATTTGGAACGCCGTCTTTGTCGTCCCACGCGAGGCCGATGCGCGCGGGTGGCACCGCGTTGTGACCAAGCTCGCGCGCACGCTCAAGCAGCTCGAAGTCGAGTCGCGGTACATGACGACCGTGGCCAACCGCGGTGCACTCTACGCGCTTTTGCACCAAGTCCTGCACGACCTCAACACGTTGCGCGAAACGCGTGTCATCGTGAATTCCGGCACCGTCCTGGAACTCTACGCTCTATTCGAGCCGGCCGCACGCCCACCACCGATCCGATTTTGGGACGTGCCCGTGGCGCGCATCGATTTTGCAACCGTGGCCATGGACGACTGGGACGTGACGGTGCGCCGCATCGTGCCGCACATTGACGGCGTGCGCACGGTCGCGGCTGTTGCGGACCGCGCCGACGCCGACTTGGATCTGGCCCGACTCGCGATTGAACACCTCGTGCACCTCGGCGCCGTGCACGTCGTCGACCTGTTCCAAGGATCCAACACGTACGTAGTGACCCCACGGCTACGACGACTCGCGCACGACGCGCACGTGCAGGCCGAGTGCGTGCGTGCCGTGACCCGCGCGGATGCAGCGGTCGCGCCGACGCCCACGCGCATTCTGACGGTGTACGCCATGTTCAAGCACGGCGCGACCGTGCAGCAGGTTGCGTCTGACCGCGCATTCCCTAGCCACTTGGTGGATATTCGACGGTTGGTGGTGGCTGGTGTCTTGCACGGATGGTTGCGCCGCGTGCACCGGTTCCCAGTCTGGCATGGGCGCGCACCGCCCGTGCACTTGGCGGTTCCGCCGGACCCGAACGATAAGCGACGGGCGGCCGAGATGGCGGCGATTGCAGCTGCTGCGGCTGCGGGGCCCACGTTCCCTCCACCACCGCACCAACAGCACCAGCCGGCGTATCCGGGCAGCGTACACGGGCGGTCGGCGCCGACAATGACACCTGTCGGCGGACTTGCGTCCCCGGCATCACCGACTTCCCCCGGCGCGGTGGGCGGCGCACCTAGTGTACGGGCCGTCTCGCTCGCGGCCGCTGCCCCGCGCGGACCATCACCTCCACTGGTTCTCGCAACCACTAACGCGCAACTTCCCTCCCTGTACCTTCCCGTCGCCGCTGCTGCCACTGCGGGCCACCATGCCGTCGGGTCTGCGTCCGACGTACCCGCGGCCATGGTCACGGCTGCGTCACCCCCACCGGGTGCCGCGGGTGCCGGGATGATGACCCGCGCGCCGTCCGATGCCGCATCAGCGGCGACGGGGGCCGCAATGACGGTGGGCAGGCGCGGTGCGCCGGCGACCCCCGCGAGTATTGTCGCCAGCAAGGTCGAGGCCGGCGAGTTGGTCCCGCTCGACGCGTATTGTGTGGTCGTGCGGCGCGCCGCGCACGTCGTGGCGGCGGCGCTGAGCGCAGTGCCGGGGATGCAGTGGATAGAGCAGTAGCACGTCGCGTCGCGTCGCGCTGTCCCGTGTCCGTTTTTTTTGTTTGTTTGAATCGGTTTTGGTTCATGAACGTTCGCTGCGACCCGGATCAAGGGCCGGATTGTTGGGCGGGGAGGGGCATGAAAAAATCGCGGGTCACGCCCGCAGTTTGCCCCGGCTGCGACGGCGACTTCGCCACGTCGCCACTGCTTCAGCTTTTCATCAACCAACCGCGGTTTCCATTGTCGACTGCTCCACCGCCGCCAATTCGCGCGACCGCACGCTACAACTACCCGCATAGACGCCGGACGGCTCGACGCCGCCCTGCTGCGCGCAATATATAGACAAGTTCATAGACGAAGAGGGTCAGCACCACGCAGCACCTGTGACCCGACTGTTGCCCAGCAAGTCGTGTGTGTGGCAGCCGGGTATATTTCTTCCACGGCGGCCAATCGCACGATCGCGACCGCTCTTGGTGGCGGCTGCACGACGAGATCAAGCGATATTCCAAGTTATCAACCTGGCGCCGCCCAACTCCCACTGCCAACGACAACGACGTCAACAAAACGCTCGACTCTCGCCATGTCAATTCGGCGAGGGATACGTGTGGCGGCAGCAGCTGTCTTGCTCGCGGCCCTGCTGTGCTTGGCCACGACCGCCGGCGTCGCTTCTCAGGCCGTTGGTCCGTACTCTCGACTTGCCCGACATCTTCGAGCCGGCGCAAACTCTGTCTGTCGTATCCTTTTTCGCTGACCGACAACCCGACTGCCCACCCGATGCCGACGCTAGGCGCCGCGCAGTGCTCCTCTCTCGTCACGCGCGACGCCTGCGAGGCCGTGCCGGCCTCCGACACGTTCCAATGTTACTGGGGCGGACTCGCGTGCTACCTCGGTCCGGTTCCTCTCCTCGCTCAACTGATTCTGTTCTCGACCACCAAAACTCACGCTTGCGTTTGACAGGTGTTAAGTGCCCACCAGCGGCCTCGTGCTCGTCGACCCCTGGATGCCACCGGTGCTCCGACTCGCTGCCGGACCTGTGTTTCCCAACCGTCCTCCCGTGCCCGCTGCCATGTAACAAGTACACGAACGAGATCCAGTGTGTCGGGTGGGCGTCAAAACGTGCGGGCGCGGCCGTCTGTGCCTGGTCGAATGGCGCGTGCACGCTCGTCGGCGCATCAATTGAAAATGGCAACTCGTCTGTGTCTGCCGTGCCCAACGGGTCGAATAACGGCGATGCCACGGCACCGTCTTCGTCGTCGAGCGCCGGCAGACGGCCGGGATCGTGGTCGGCGCGATTGCTGCGGTCGCCGTGATTGCGGCCGTCGCGTTTGTCGTGTACCGCCGGCAAAAGCGCGGTCGCGCATCGCCTGCCGCCGCGACTTCGACTTCACGCGGCATGCGGCCGCCTGCATCGGCACTCCCGTTCCCGGTTTCGGCGCAACCAATCCCGGCAACCTCGGAACTCGCGTACCCCGCGTCAGCGCAACCGATTCTGCCGCCGCCGCCGGCCGTCACGACGTCTGGCCCACCTGCGACCTCGACCACGCCTACGCCATCGGGCGCATCGACCCCGGCATCCATGACCCTCGCGCGGTCCAACGCGACTCCTATTCCGGCCGAGCGAACGACGTCCCCCGTGCGCCCGCCGTCGCCCGTGATTCCTGGCGGTGTTTCCATTATGAGACTCGGGTTATTTGTATTGGTTCTGTTTTGAGTCACAGTTAATTTAATTAGGTTTTATACTAGATAGTAATTGAAATGTGTGTAACTTAAAGGTGTAAGGGATAGAAATGGGTGGTGAGGGAGTGATGATATGTTATGTAAAAATAGATAAAATGATGTGAGATAGAATGATTTTATCGATAGTGCAGGATAGAATCTGGGAAGTGTAGTGAACATGTAGCTGAGACAGATAAAGTGAAGATATAAACATATA
>GG745350.1:72378-100073 GCA_000151295.1 Allomyces macrogynus ATCC 38327 | reverse complement strand
TTTCTCCATACATATACACTCATTACCCGTGGGTCTGCATTTACTCGCTCTATCTTCTCCCCATGTGATTGCCTCCCACACCAACCCCCCAATCCCGACCGGTACGTGGCCACTCCCGCTACGACCCCCACTCACCAACCTCACGACCCCCCCCCACCCCAACAAACCCCAGAAATTCAGCGAATCCCCCCTCTCATCTCCTATCTGTCGCCTTAATTCACCTCTTCTCCGCTCCGTGACCATCTTTTAATGTTTCCCAGGAGGTTGGGATGACCTCACATAGCGCCCCCTAACCGGCGTCCCCCACCCCCTTCCGAGCCGCGACACACGCCCCAGTCGTGACACGGCGGTCCCATGGCCCACCGCCGCCGTCGCTGCCGCTCCCGAAGCAAGTCCGACCGCCGCGGTCCTCGGCAGTTCGACTGACGCGATTGTCGACGTGCCCGACAGCGACGCCGGCACGACCAACGGCGACGCCGGCGGTCCCGCGATCCCGCGCGCGCGGCGGCTCGACTCGGAGGGCTCCTCGTCGTCGAACGGGCGCCCAATCTCGCTAAACTCCACGACCGTCGGCGAATACGAGACGCGCAAGGGATACATTTGGCCGCAAACCGCGCGGTTCACGATGATTTCCCTCGCGGATACGTCTTCCGACACGGCGGGCACGCCACGCGACGAAGAGTTCCCGCCGGGCACCACGGGTAGTTCGCCGCCGCGCGACAATGGAGCGGCTGTGATTGCGGCCCGCGCGATTAATCCGCCGCCGTTGGACCGCCGGTGGTCGCAGGGTGCGGCTCTGTCGCCGTCGTCGCCGTACTCGATGTCGGATATTGGGTATTATTCGGAAGTTGGGGTGCGGTCGCCCGCCGAGGACATTCCGGGGGTCGTGCCCGATGCCGGGGCGGTTGCGCGGGGCAGGTCGAGGTCGGGGTCGTCGGGCAAGGGCGCGCTCGCGGGAGCGCAGCGCAAGGCGTCATTGCGAATGGCGGCGGCGGCGCGCGCGGCGCGGCATTGAGCGCGAGGGTGTTGCAGGGTGAACAAGTAGAGCGAGAGGAGGGGAGGATGCGAGTTGAGACTTTTGATTGTGGTTTTTGGTTTGGTGTTTTTTTGGGTCGTGTGCACACGCTGTCAAGAGAGATGCACATATTTTTTGCTTACAGCCGGCATGTGGAGTGGACTTGCCCTGAGCGGCTCCGTGTTGAGCCGTTATTGTGAAGACTGGTTCTCCTGTGTACCGACGAATGGTTTTTATCAACCTGGTTCTCGAAGTTCTCGAGGGTTTGTCAGAGCGCGCAGGAGTTGGACTTCCGCACTGTTTCGGCGCTACGGTCCTGCGACTGCACGAACGAACGGCCGCACGAAAACACTGTCTGCACTACACATTTTCTTCCGTCACGGAGCACCTCCAACTTTTGCTCTACCAAGTTGGAGGCCCGAGCCGATACAATGTGCAAATGGCGCGTGCAGTTCTCGTCCGATATTTGCAACCGATTGTATGCCGCACAAAGAACGCAGCGGCATCAGCGCCATTGTGCGGGTTCTCGCTCGTGAGCGTCGGTGGTTGTCGGCGTCGATGGCCTCTCCATGTTGTGTTCGAATGAGATGAAATGCAGAATGTGTTGAGTGGAAGTGGTGGTTGGCATGGCAACGAGGCCACGTTTCAGTGTCAATAGAGGTTGGCGGCTGAGGGCGATTGGCCGAAAGGCGATCGGTCGGTCGATGCGAAAAACGAGTTCGGCCAGGTTGGTCCATTCTGCATTGGGTACTTTACAGCCGGCCGCTCCTTTTCTTTTCATCTTTTCGAGCATGATGGTCGCTTTGCCGGTTGCTTGCCGTGATGAGAGGGGAGCGGAAGCGTGAGATGAGTGCGAATCAAGTCGGTTTGTGACTGGTGTCAATACGAATCAATTGTTGGACTCGGCTGGTTCGGGAAATGCATTCGGACGGGAACTTCGATCACCAACAGATAATCGACACGAACATCCCGCTGCGCCGAGGTCAAGGGCTCGACGTCGCAGTGATTCGCGCCCGGCCGAGCGCTGCTCGGCGACCTGGATGCCGATTGCAGCGCCAACTGAATTGAATACCTTGCGCTCATTGCATAATTCAATAAAAAATTGTCAAGACGCGTCTCGTGTCTATTTTGGGATCGGTAGTCAGGGGCGATGATATGTCAGGTCGGATCTTGATTCGCATGAACTGCAGGCCGCGTCAATCAGATCGATCCGCAAAACGTTCGCTTCTGAGCGCCCACTTCTGAGCGCCCACTTCTGAGCGCCCACTTTTCGACCAAAATGCACAGCGCGTACTTCCTCCAGATAGCAACAGCCAGGTTCTTCGACGAGGGCGTTGGCTCGACCTGCATCGCATTGCATCCGGTTAACAATTGGCTGCGGCGTTGGTGCCGCAGAACCAAACACGCGCGTTTGCTCATCCCAGAGTGCCAAATGCATGATCTCCCTTCCTGGGAACAAGCGGATGATGGTACCTCCACGAACCAACGCTCTTGTTCCACGACAAATTGCGATCCACACTGCGCGTGGCGTGCCGAACGTCGCTCATGCTCGTCATATGTCAGTCGGGGACCCCAACCGCGTACCATGCGATCGCGTCGCGACCATGCGCCGTTAACAGATCCGTACGCCCTCCCTGGCTGCTGCGGAGTGGCGCGCCGGCCGCTCGTCGTGGATCAGTCGGGGACCCCAACCGCGAACCATGCGATCGCGTCGCGACTGTGCGCCGCTCACAAATTCCGTTCGCCCTCCCTGGCCGTTGCGCATTGGCGCGACGCCCATTGCTCGTTGAGGACCCCAATCGCGTACCATGCAACAGCGTCGCGACCGTGCGCCGCTCGCAAATCCGTACGCCCCCCATGGTCGTTGCTCGGTTGCGCGCTGACCGGCGCTCGTCGAGGACCCAAACCGCGAACCATGCGATCGCGTCGCGAATGAACGCCGCTCACAAATCCGTCTGCTCTCCCTGGCCGTTAGGTGCCGACCGTTACTCCTTCGTGCACCAATCGACGACCGCAACCACGACGCCGTGCACCTCGTCGCGACCGCGCGCGCGCCGACTGACTTAAAACGCCCCTCCTGCCGCGCAGCAGTATAAAACGGCACATCTGCCGCGTCGTGAATGCGCATCCGCACCCTCGCTTCACTCTCCACCCAACCATGAACGCGGCCACCGTTCTGATCCTGACCATTGTCGCGCTCCTGGCCTCGGCCGCGCACGCCAACCCGATCCTCGCCAAGCGCGGCGGCTCGTACTACACCTGGCTCAAGTCGGGCGCGGGCATGACGACCTTCTGGACGGAACAAGGGAGCTCGGGCGGCCAGTGCCTGCTCGACCCGCCGGCCAACGGCATGGCGGTCGCGCTCCAGTCCAACGGGCTGGACAACTGGGGGTACACCATCGCGAGCATGTGCGGTACGGACGCGTTTCTCATTTTCTTTTGATTGACAGCAAGGTTGATGTTTGTCCCACACGTTCTTGTTCTAACGCGCCACGTTTCTGTATATGCACTCCCGGCGAACTGCAGGCGTGTGCATCAACATCCACAACGGGGGCAATTCGGTGGTCGCGCGCGTCATTGACAAGCTGGCCAACCCCGAGCGTGGTCCGGGCGACCTCGACGTGGCGGGCCCCGTCTGGAACGCGCTCACGACTGACCAGCACGGCGAGCTCCTCGACGTGTGGTGGGAGGTCGTCGACTGCCCCGACGCGTCGGGCCCGCTCGTCTACAAGTGGAAGGAGGGGTCGTCGCAGTGGTGGGCGGGCATCCAGGTCCGCAACCACAAGAAGCCCGTCGTGAGCGTCATCGTCAACGGGCAGCATCCTGAGCGTCAGCCGTGTACGTGGTGGTCATGGTCGGATGCAGGCGGGGGCAGGGGACGAGCGGGCGCCGGCTGACCATCGTGATTGTTTGGCTAGACAACTACTTCGTCTCCAACTCGGGTTTCGGTGGCCCAGGCCCGTACACCATTCAAACCTGGTTCGAGGGTGGCACTTCGATTACCGACTACAACGTCCAGCTGCAGGCGGGCGCCGAGGTCAAGGGCTCGACGTGGCAGTAAAAATGGCCAGTATTGAGGCGCACGCGAGCCCAAACGGCATGCAGACGTCGCGTCACGACACAAGGAGCGAGTAGAAAGGGAGGAGAAGAATGTTTTTCGATGGCATGCAGCCAAAATATACACTTGAATTTGCGCACTGATCGTTGCTGGGCAGTTTGAGATGGAGTTGAAGGATCGCGACTTGGCAACGCAACACACAGCGCGACTGAGGGATCCACGCAGTAAATCGGGCTCGCATGAGCACAACGGTCTTGTGCGTCGCACCAGGACCCGGAGAATGGGGAGATAGGGTGGAGAAGACATTGTCTGATCTACACAACCAGAATATTTACTTGATTCGCGATGTGAACGTTGCTGGGCAGTCAGGGATGGAGACGTGTGACCGGCGCGGCCCTTGGAAATTGCCACATCATTCGGCATCATTAGCACATGACCGCGCTCAGTGACGTGGAAAGCCAACTTGCTATCTTGACTCAACGATCACAAGGTGGCCCTGCAGTCGCGACGGCGCGATGCCGCCGCGCCCGTGCACCCACCACCAGCTGCAAGGACGTGCAAGGCGTTGGAGCACTTTGGGCCTGCGACACGCTCGTCTCCACCCGGCCTCCACCCGTCCGCGCCGACGTGGTTGCCGAGCACCAGCTGGCGCGCGAACCATTCCACAACAGTTGTTCCAGGTTTCGACACAAGAGCACGGAGACGACAAATGCATGCTCGTTATTGCAAAGGCGAAGATGCGAGGGAGGCGGCGAGGGGCGCTCGCCGTCCTGAAGCTCTTGGTCGAGTTCATGACTGTCCGGAGCCAGTTTGCTGCCTGGAACTTCCAATGCACGGCTAAGGGATTTCCTGCTCCCCCGTCCACCGCCACCGCCAAAGCACTGCTCTGATCGACCATCGCCGTTTCCATGCTTCGAACGGCAACGCGCCTCGCCAGGGCACAACTGATACGCGCGTGCGATGGGCTCCGCCACCGCGAGATATAAAAAACGGCCCGACCCGCCCGCCGCCATGTCCGCCACCATTGACTGCGACTCTCTCCTCCTGTACCACCACCATGGCCGCCGTCCGCTCCGTCCACGCGCTCCTTTTTGCCGTGCTGCTCCTGCTCGGTCTCTCGGCCGTTGAAGCGCGCCCGCAGCTCGCCAAGCGCCACACGTCGACCTACAACTACCTCCAGAATGGCCTGGGCCAGATACGTTCTGGACCGAGTCTGGCGACTCGAGCGGCCAGTGCCTGCTCGACCCGTCGGCCAACCAGATGGCGGTCGCGCTCGCGACTGACGGTCTCGACAACTTTGGCAAGGTGCGCAGACGCCGTGCCCGAAACTCGTTTGCGACGTGATGTTCCGCGAAACTGACGCGTTTTTGATGCCTAGAACCTCGCGTCGATGTCTGGTGTCTGCATCCGCATCCACAACGGCGACAAGTCGATCGTCGCGCACGTTATCAACAAGCTGCCCGACGCCGACCGTGGTCCGGGCGACCTCGACGTGACTGGCCCCGTCTGGCGCACCCTCATGACGATCCCGCCGGGTCAGCTGTTCGACGTCAAGTGGGAGGTGGTCGACTGCCCTGATGTCTCGGGCCCGCTCGTCTACAAGTGGAAGGACGGGTCGTCGCAGTACTGGGCCGGTATCGAGATCCGCAACCACAACAAGCCCGTCGTGAGCGTCACGGTCAACGGTATCAAGGGGCCGCGCAAGATGTGTACGTGGCGTTTTTTCTGTCCGACCGTCCGATCCCGCGTCGATCGCGTTCGCCGACCCGGCCATGCCCCCGCTCCTTTTAGTCCACGACTTCGTCTCCGATTCAGGGTTTGGGTCAGCTGGCCAATTTACCGTCGTCACTACCTTCAGCGATGGCATTTCGATTACCGACTACAACGTGCTGTTGCGCTCGGGCGCCGAGGTCCAAGGGTCGGCGTCGCAGGACTCTGTGTCGTCGCAACCGCAGCCGCAGCCGCAGCCGCAGCCCACGGCCGCGCCGACGGGTGGTGCTCCTGGTCCGGCTCCGACGGGCGATGCTCCCCAGCCGGCGCCCACGGCAGCGCCGACGGCCGCGCCCACGAGCACACCGACGCTCACGCGCCTGCCCGGCGGTGTGTGCAAGCTGCGCACCACGTCGACGGTCACGGTCACGGTCACATTGGCGTAGAGCGAGAAAAGAGACATCATAATGTAGATGGATGGCATTTGCAATACATGACGCGCCGCTGGCGGCGGAGCATTGATGGCCAGCATTTCCTTGCCGTGAGATTTTCTGACTCGCTCACGACGGAGAGGTGTTGAGCATTCTGGTCACAAAGCATGTGCAGCCAGATGTATCAACGCATCAGTATCATAAGAAACTTCGTTGTCCCCATTCAGCATGTCACCCCCTTTGTACTTTCCTCGACCTCATAATCCGCTGAAAGTTCTCCACCCCAAATTCTGTCTGATCGAAGCGCTTGAGGAAGTTGATCGAGTCCTGATCTGTCCTCACTTCACTTGTCACGCGCCGCACCACACGCATCTGCTCGTCCTCTTGTCCAACACAACTCAACGCTCACACCGAGCAGGGATGTTCAAGTTAGAAACGGCCAGGATGGTCGATGTCGACGGTAGGAAATTAGCGCGTTGGTCTGACGACGAACATGGTGAAATCAGATGCGATCTGCTGACCTAGTCGTGTATTGCTGACTTGTGGCTCACCAACACGACGCGGCTGGGAACTCACGGCACGACCTGCGCTCGCTCCACCTCAGTCCACCGCATGCTTAGCCTGGCATCAACTCTCGATCGCGTTTGACCTTATTGATGCAATTTCAGTATGGGTCAGTGGGAAGTCGTCATGTGCGCACCGTCGCGCATGCCTGTCCCCATCCCATCACTTCATGTTCCGACCAGTCCTTGTCGGGAAGATCACGGAGGTCCATTGCACTGAGGAAATAGCATTGGCGGGCGCGGTCCTACCCTTCTCTACCCAACAAACTGTCTGGTTGGCGCGCTTGGAGCAAGTGGCCGCGCTGATTCCTCGGCCCTGATCTCCGCAACTGTCCCACGGCCCGATGCGTGGCCCACCCGCGCGGCCCTCGCGCGAGGCCTGCACTCATTTCCCCATTCAATGTAATTCGACGCGAGCAACTGCGGTGAACCGCGATGTGCTCACGGCGATACCCGTCACCACCGCGCATCGGTCCTGAGAAGAGGATTTGATCAGGAGCACGTGGTCTGCTACCAAACTACCCGAGACGGGTGAGAAGCGTGCGGCATGCGACCCCGCAATCAACCGCACACTCCGCCCGCACCTCCATCATCTTTTGGCGACTGCGGAGTTCTTGGAGACGGTTTTGATGTGCCGTGCCGGTCGTTGGGAGGACGATGAGGGTGTCACGTCGCGCCTACCCGCTCATTTTCGTCCACAAATCAACGTTGTTCCGGCAGTCCTCATCCGACAGATCACGGCCCGTACCCGTCTTGCTTTGGGGTAAGGGAAACGGGTGGAAACTGTCTACATCTTCTCCACTCCCTCAAAATGTCCAGTCGAAGCGCTTGAAGTCAGTGATCATGCGGTTATCGTCATTATCTGCCTGTCCACCGTGCGACCTGCATACGCGGCGTCTGTGCCCATTTTCTCACCCGGTACATAAATGCAACGTGAGCAGCACGGTGGACAGCGCTGTGATCAAGTTGATGGCGGCGGCAGAGCATCGTCGCCGTCGACGGCGAGTGCTCCACCCATCTTTCTGTTGGCAAACCCGGTTTGTTCAGATGCGACCCGCTCGCCATACCACAAACAACCACCGACAGCTGCATGGCTGCAGGGAACGCGCAACTTGTGAGCCCGAACCGCAAGTGCACCGCGCCCATCGTCCGCACCTCCGCCATCGGTATCGACCAAGGCGGAGTCCTTTGACGCGAGTAATTGACACGGGTGAGAAACACCCTTCGCGCCGCACCGCTTCCCAGCGGTCGAAACCACGAACCTTGCACTCATCCTTGCACACCGTCGCGGTCACGGTGACCAACTTCCACGTCGTCGTGCGCCACCGAGGATCAAGTTGCATCAGCGGCAGGGTTGGGGGGCGGCGGCAAACGGCTCGGCGATCCGTTTCTGGGGCGCCGTGGCCGGTGTGGGGTTGCGTCAGTTTGAGTGCAGATGCAAGGCACGAATGACCCACCGCGCAGAGACTCTCAGCAACTCTGGGGCGATGCAGGTGTTTGAGGTTGACGGTTTCTGGCCCTGCCAAGTCTGCCCAGCCAGCGTCCGGAAAAACCGCCTCTTGGGCGCGGTCATGTCAAACGGGACCAAGGAGCGGTGAACCGCGGCATGGATGTGATCACAGTGACGAAGCGGCAGGGCCCAAGCACCAGCGAGATGGACGACGTCAACGACGACGAAAGCCGCTTGGCAGCTTGGCACTGGAGCAGAGTTCTCAAGAACAACTCTGTCGTGGAGGTTGAATAGCGAACATCATTTGTTTCAGGAATAAACCAGACGTTTTCATTATTGCTGTTGTTGTTTTTGCCATGCACCCAGCTGCTCTGGTCATGTCAAAGAAAGGTATTTACACGGGACCGAAAGAGGTGACGTGAGTCGAGGAGGAGGAAGAGGTGGAGGAGGTGGGACGATTTTCTATGATACAGGCCGCGCGGGGGGAAGGCGGCCGAGAGAGCGAGTTGGTGGGAAGAAGTGTCGGCAGCGCACGCGCGCAGAGAGCGGTGGATCACGACCCAAACGAAAATGGAAAATGAAGAGAGGACCAACAACGGGCACACACGTGGGAAAGGAGATCCGAACAAGGGCAAACGAAACGGCAAGAGAACCCCCCAGAAAACTTTTTGGAACTTGCTTTTGGCTTGGCCGACGACCAAAAACGACGACGACCGACGACAACGTGCGATGGCGAGCGCACGAGAACGGAACGGCACGGCCTCGGCGCGGCGCGGGTGCCCCACACGACGGACTGGACAGCGCCGGCGGGCGGGCAGGCACGACAACCTTGGTGTTTAGCGCAGGCGCAGCGGCGCGACAAAGGCGGTCTGCGCCGCGGGACTCGACTGACGCGGTTGCGCAGATGCGGCCAAGGGCAGCGCCGACGACCCGAGCGACAGGTGCGGCATGGCGGTCCAGGATCCCACAGAGCTCGGTGCGGTAGTGGATGCGGGCGAGCGCGGCGAGAGCGACCAGGCCGAGGATGCGGTGGAGGAGGCCGGCGAGAGCGGCGACAAGGCGGTCGGCGACGTGGGTGCGGCCATGTCCCAGGCCGACGAGAGCACGGGCACAGGTGCGACTTGGCGGCGCGCCGATAGGGCCGGGAAGACCGACGTGGGGGTCAGGGCGAGCGGCGACGACGACGGCGAAAGCGTGGTCATCGACGAGGCGAACGGCGGCAGCGACGGCGACGTTGCGGGCGAGGCACGCAGCGACTTGGCGAGGTCGACGCGGCGGCAGAGTTCGGAGCAGTAGGCACCGCCCGTCGTGGCCTTGTCGCAAACGAGGCACCAGTTGACGTCCATGGTTGATGTTGGTTGGTGGTGGTGGAGGTGGGTTGGGAGGGGACGGGTCCGGCCGGTGTGATCAGGTCGAAAGGCCTGCTCGGTTGATGGAAGGGCTTGGTGGATGAGGATCAGAGGCGAGACGGCGGGCGCGCCAGGGGTTTATATCGTGGGGGACGACGACGAGAGTCGGGGGGGCCGCCTTGTCGATGGGACGGCGGCAACGTGTGGACACGCATCGCATCGCATCGCATCGGCCTTTGGTCAGCACCACCGACGCATGCAAGCGCACGCAGCAGCAGTCGCGCGCGGGAAGCGGGGCGGTGGTGGTTGCGTGCCTCCCGGGAAACGCAGCTGTGCATGCGGCGCGAGTCACGGAGAACAGCGCGCCATCGCGCATCGACAAGGTGGCAGGCGGAGCACACCACTCTGGCAGTCACACGCCCGCTTGGCATCGCCCTGCACCTTCGTGCGTTCTTGCGCGCTCGCACTCCGCTGGATGGATGGCCCCAGCGCGCCTGGTGCGGCGTGGAACGCGCCGCCGTGGACCGCGCGCACAACACGCTCTCTAACGTGTGGTTGTGGCGCCAACGACGCCAACAACAACGATTGTTCGCACGGCCCGCCAAAAGACGGCCCCGCGTGCCCCTTCCGTTCAGTTGTGTTGGCAAAGATTTTTATCCAGTCGCCTGCCAAAAGGCCCGTCGAATAAGCAAAGAGAATCAAACGCAAACCCAAACACGTTTCCTCATCGTTGCGCAACCTCACGCCATTTCGTCGTCAGGCTGTACGCAACCCTCTCATCAGCGTGCCGCCCTATCCCCACGTGGGACGCCGCCACCGAGAACAGCCCACGCCTTCAGCCCAGATTGCATCGCCATGCCGCGAGTTTCCGCCTGCTCCGCGCCCCGCGTGATTCGTGATCAAGACGATCATGGCGGCGGTGGCAACGCTTTCATTTTTCGAGAGCGGATCCAGTCGAAAGTTGCGTTCTTGTGTCACGTTTGCAGTCTTCATTTGCTTCATTTCGACCCGGTCTCCTGGGACCACGCCAAAGCGACCGCTCCCTCCGCGCGGGTGGAGAACGCTCAAAGTGGGCGAGGCGGCTGGATGACATGCACGTTCGCCAGCTGGTCAGATCAGCTCCTGGAGGTGAACAAGGGCGAGCTTGGCACCGCTGGGCACCGCTTGGCGCCGTCCACGAGGAGGGAAGGCGGTGCGGTTGGACCAAGCCGGTGAAGGCCGAACCGCGCATCCACCCACTCTTTGGCCGCGTTCTGCCTGTCCCTCGTGTTCCTGCCGGTCAACCGACGTGCCGGATGGCGTGAACCTCGAACGAAAGCAGGTGGACAATTGTCGCGCACACGGTCTTGCGCGTTGGAAAATGTTTGCCTGCCGTCCACGCGTGCGCGCCCTTGTTCATGGTGTCTGCCGTCATGCCGCAATACCGCACTGACGAACATGTGTGTGAGCCGGTCTGATCGACGGATCGACACGGGGTCCCGTATCACGCTGAGGTTGACCAAACCGCCAAGAGTGACGATTGTCGGCGCACACGCAAACAGTCGAGGCCAGGGCAAGAAATCAATCATCAACGCAACAGTTCATTTGTCACAGCACAATCGTACAATCTCCTCTCACGCAACAGCAACAACGTCAGCAACAACACAACGAAAAATGACAATTTGCATGCACGCCAACCGCGCAATCCATCACGCAAGCAAGCATACCCTGCGCGATCCTCGCTTACTTACCACCGGCGCTGAAGGTTCTTCTTGGCCGCGGCCTCGGCCGCCATCCGGTAGAGCACGTCGAGCTCACCCGACTCAGCGCACATGTGGTAGAACGCGCCATCACCACGCTGCAGCAACTCAAGTGGGGCGCCCTCCTCGATGACACGACCGTGATCCAGCACCACGACGCGATCGAAATCAATGATCGTCTTGGTGCGGTGCGCAATACACAGCAGCGTCGCCTGGCCAAACTCTGGCGACTCGCGAATCGTGGCCTGGATCTTGGCATCCGACTGGCCATCAATCGACGCGGTCGCCTCGTCGAGTACAATGATCTTGGACCCGCGCAGCAATGCGCGCGCAATCATGAGCAGCTGCCGCTGCCCGACCGACAACGACGACGCGTTTTCCTGCACCTCCATGTCGAGCGTGAGCGGCGTCGCGCCACACTGCACGCGGTCGAGCGCGCGCTGCACAACCTCGTCCGAGAACTCATCAAAGATATCGAGGTTCGACCGGACTGTGCCCTTGAAGCAGACCGGTTCCTGGGGAATAATCGTCAACCGCGACCGCAAGTCGGCGAGCGCGATTTGGCCAATGTCCACGCCGTCAATCACGATCCGGCCGGCCTCGCACGCCAAGAAACGGAACAGCGCCAGCGTCAGGGAACTCTTGCCGGCGCCCGTACGGCCGAGAATCGCGGTCCGCTCCCCGGGGCGCACCGTGATCGTCACGTCCTGCAACACCGGCGGCAGGTCGCGCCGGTACCGGCACGACACGTTCTGGAACTCGATTTGCCCGTGCTGCGGCCAGTTGTGCGGGACCGGGAGCAGTTCCGCGGGTTCATAGGCCTGCTCGATGACGGGCGCCGCAGGCGCCTCAATATCAGTGGCGGCCGCCGCGGGCTGCTCGGGCTGCGCAACCATGGCCGAGACCTGTACGAGTTCCTGGACCTCGGGAGTGTGCTTCAGCCGTGCTCCCGGCTCATGCGGCAAGTGGAGGTACTCGCCAATCCGCTCGACGGCGTTGAGGTTGATTTCGAGCATCGACCACCCACGAATCAGCCACACGACGGAACTCGAGAAAATCAGGGCGTACGAGAGCGTGAAACCAGCAAGACCGCCGTCGAGACGGTCGAGCGACATCAGGATCGCAAGACCCGTGCACAGAATGACGAGCGAGTCGGCAAAGCCCGTGCGCTGCGACATCCACCGGTTCAGACCGATCTGGGCGTAGAGCATGCGGAACGTGTTGTCGGCACGACGCCACAGGACCTTGACGAACCGGTCCTCGGAACGGTACGCGCGGATCGCGGACGCACCGGCAATCGATTCTTGGAAGTGTGAGAAGAGGGGCGACTGGTGGGTCGACATGACGCGCTTGATTTCGCGCGTCGAGATCAGATAGTAGTTGGCAATCGACCTATTGATGGAGAGTCGGGGCAAGGTGAGCAGCCATTTGAGAGTGCTCGCCTGGGAGTCAGGCAGGGAACAACAAACCAGTAGAGGTAGAACAGGAACGGAATCGCGATGAGGAACGGCGGCACGACAAACCCGACGAGGGCAATCTCCATGAACATGCCGACGCCCGAGCGCACAAATGCAGCGAGCGACATCATGATGCCGTTGTCGATCGAACCCTGCGAGGTGCGTGGGATTTGAGGTGAGTGAGGGTGCAATTGGCCAACTGTTAAACAAAAAGATTCGTACCATATCCGCCGAGAATCGGTTGGTAATACGGCCATTGGGCGTCGCATCGAACCACGAGACGGGCGCACGCAACACACTCACGAGCAGCCCGTCGTGCATCGTACGTGACGCCGTCATCGACCCGTGGAACCGGAAGTAACTTGTCGCAAACTGCACGAGCACCGAGACGAGCCCAATGACTGAGTAGATCGACAGGTAAAAGTTGACGTCGACCACGTTCTCGAGCACTTCCACAAACGCGGCCACCGCCGACGCGGCCATGGTCGCAAACGCCGTGATACCCGACACTTCCACATCGTCGTCATTCACGGCGGGCGTCAGCGAGTACTGCTTGGCCCAGACACGCAGCCAGTTATCCGAGCCCATTTGCAGCAGGTATGTGAGCACCGTCAGCGACAGGAACGTCGTCCAGAACGGCCACCCACCCGACGCGACAAAGTAGAGCTTGTAGACGGCAAAGTCCACACTGCCGTTGCGCTTGGCCTCGACCGTGTTAGCGGCCGTCCCGCGCTTATCAGCGATCTGCGCCTTTTTCGGGGCCGTCGAATTGGCCGCGGACCCTTCCGTGGACGCCGTCACCGACATAGTCTCGTCCTCGGGCACAGTATTGAACAGCTTGGCCTCTTCCGAGTCGCCGAGCTGCTCGAGCACTGACGCACGATCACCCTGCGCAACAATACGCCCGTCACGCACGACGACAATGAAATCGGCCTTGGCCGCCGCGAGCGCGACCGAATGACTGATCAAGATGCGCGTATGGCCATCGAGCAAACCGGTAATACTCTCGTCAAACACCTTGCGCGCCGTGGGCGCATCGAGCGCCGAAAGGACATCGTCAAACAAGTACACGTCGGCGCCCGAGTACGTCGCGCGCGCCAAGTTGAGCCGCTGCTTTTGCCCACCACTCAGGACAATCCCGCGCTCGCCGACTTGCGTCTTGTCGCCGCCCGCCAGGACTTCGAGATCGCGCGCGAGCGCGCACGCCTCAATCACTTGCGCGTACCAGTCCTCGTCGTAGGGCGCATTGAACGTAATGTTGTTGCGAATCGTCGCGTTCATGAGCCACGGGTTCTGCGAGACGTAGGCGACCCCATTGGTCGGCATGTGCACTTGGCCCGACTCGCGGTGCATTTCGCCAAGAAGACCGTGCAGCAACGACGACTTGCCCGACGCCGTGAGACCCACAATCAGCGATAGCTTGCCCGGCGGGAAAGTCACGTTGAGGTCGCGCAGGTAGAAGGGCTCGCGCGCGGCGAGCGTCGAGGCAGCGAGGGTCGAGGCGGCACCCGACGACGGAGCGGCAGAGCGGGCTTGGCCAGCGGCAAGGGCCGTGTCGGCATTGTTCGAGTCGGGCTCAACGTCCCAGGACAGCGTCGCATTGGTGAACCCGACCTGCGTGTGGTCAATGACCTTGGGCTTGCCGGCGCCAATGGTCTTGGGGAGCGCCAATGACGAGTCGCGGAACGTGCCGTACGCCGACGACGCCGCCGATGCGGCCGCGAGCGTCTGGTCCGACTCGGGCGTGGTGATGGCCGTGCGCACAGGGGCAGAGACCTCCTTGCCGTGCCCAATTGACTCAAGAATCTGGTCGCGGAGCGGATGCTCGATAAAGTAGTCGAGGTCGACATTATCGTCGAGGAACGCCTTGATACGGCGGTACGACACGCGCACTTCAAAGAACTGCGTAATGCGGAACGCCAGGTCGTCGACTGGGCCCGAGAGGGCTCGGAACAGGGCAATAGCCGTGAAGCAGAGCGTCGCATCGAGCTCGCCGCCCTGCAGCTTCGAGAAGGACAGGAACGTGACGAGCGAGACAATGATCAGACTCGACGTGTACATGGCATTGGTCACGGCCTGGATCAAGAAGTACTTGCGCAGCCGCTGCAGCTCGGTCGCGCGCGACGCCTCGACGCGCTCGTGGAACTTCTCCTCCCACGCCATGAACTTGATCATGCGCATCGACACAAGCATCTCGTTGATGCGCGCCATGCGCTGGTCCGACGCTTCCATGACCGCCCGCTGCAGTGTGTACATTTGCTTGGTGAGCCACGACTGCACAGGTACGAGCGTGAGGAGCACGGCAATCCCGACAAACGCCGACCACCCAAGGACCAGGTAGAGCGAGACGACCGAGATCACGACGCGCAGCGGCGTCGTCAGCAGATTGTCGCACCAGCAGAGCCAAATGTGCACACGGCCCGCGTCGGTCGAGAACAAGTTGGAAATCTTGCCCGCCGCCGACGAGGCCTTGCGCGTGAGGACCTTCAAGTAGAGCTCGGTGATAAGCACGCCGCGCGCGCGGAACCCGGCACGCGTCCCGCAAAAGGCGCCGCGCGACTCGAACAGGTTGTTGATGTTGGTGAACAGGAACATGGAAAAGACGAGCACGTAGCCCTCGATCATGGTCGTTTCGTCGGTGCGGTGCTCAATGTACGAGACTAGAGCGATTCCAAGGGAGGACCGTCAGCGACCAAATCGGGCTGGAACGCTGCGGCAATCTGAAAGTGCGTACCAATCTTATTCAAGAAGAAGGGCCCCGTGAACGACAGGAAGGCCGCGATGATGCCGCAAATGACCTGCGTGACGACGAGCGGTGCAATCGTGAACCCGAGGGAGGCGCCAAACGACCAGCCCTTGTCGCGGTAGTCCTGGAACTTGCTCCACGAGCTAAACACGCAATCTGGTCAGGATTCAGATTTGCAAGCGACGAGAACGATAGCGTCAACGTACGTCTGCGCGCGGTCATCCTTGATCAGCTCCCACACGTCCGAGTCCTCAATGTGCTTCTTGGTGCCGCGACGCAGCAGCGGGTTGAGCCAGCTGTAAGTGACCCAGCGCGAGAACCACGAGGCCTGGCCCTCGAGCGACGGCAAGTACTCGCCCGGACCGGCAAACCGCGAGTCAAAGTAGTCCTCGAAGCGGTTGAGGATCATGTGCGCCTCCCAGACGGAGAGAAGCGCGAGAAGAGCGACATTGGCCGCCCACAGGTACCAGACAAGCCCGGTCCCCGGGTTGAGCGCGCACACGATAAAGGCCAGGAGAAAAACAGGCAACGTGTAGATGTGCGAGTCGACGTTGGCCGTGCCGAGGGTAAACGCAAAGACGGCAACCTGATGGCGCAGGAGCGAGGAAGGAAGAGGGACATGAGGTAAGCAGCCTGTTCGACTAATTCACGGAAATCGAAAGAGGAAAAGGAGGGATCAGCGAAAGGAGAAGGGAATGCGCACGAACCCAAACGGCCGTCTGCACAATCAGCAAATCGCTTGCAGCGGTCCACGCCGACAGCTGCAGCCATTCTACGGCGAGCAGGGCGAGCGCCGAGGTGATGAGCGCGATCTTGGTCCAGCGCACCCATGCTGAATCGGTCGGGTAGTCGTCGGCGAATTGCACGTCAATGGGCTCGAGGTTGTTGGCGTCGTCGGCGATTGGCGTGTAGCCATTGTGCTTTTGGTACCGAGCGCTCAAGTAAAGAGGGACGGCAATGACCAAGTAGACGGCGGGCAGCGTAGTGCCGACGAGTCTGGTGACAGATTGGAGCGGCGCAGTCAGGCCATGATCAGCGACGGGCACGGAGTGCCCGGGCAATCAAGGGTTGGAGAAACGAGCGAACCCTTGGACAAAGCACGGCTCGAGATGGCCGTCGGGCCCCACAGCGCGCACGGGCCACTCGGCGAGACGGCACGAATCGGCCTGGACCATGGCGGTAGCAACGTCGCGCAGGAGGTGGAGCTGGTGCAAGTCGGCTGGTGGATTGATCGTTGGGTCGTCGCGGGCAGCTTGCAGCGAGGTTGGAGCCGGTCGGTCGCGTTGCTCGCGTCGTTGGCGGCAAGGCACCCGCTGGTGCTTGTCGATGGCCTGCGCAAACGAGCTTGTCGGCGCGGTTGGGGGAACTTGCTCGGCGGTCGACGGTAGAGGGTCGGAGAGAGGGAGTGTGCGGTGGTTGACGTTGACTTTGCCGAATGGGCCAGGGAGCGGGAGGAAGGGTCGACCGCGACCAACCGTGTGCGCTGTGCACAGTGCGTCGGCCCGTTTCCATGGCAAGAAAAAGGAAGGCAGCCAGGCACCTGCTGCAGAGATTGGGATCACATGCACGCGGCTTCCACGTGGGTCGGGCCCTCATCCGGGCGCACTGGCAACGCGTTTCAGCTGTGGTGATCACGAAAGCGCCGATGTTTCAGCCGCTGTTTCAGCGCTCCAGTCTGACACAAAAATGCGATTTGTCATTGCTGCAATTGATGCTGATTTTGCCGTCATTCACGCTCATTCGCACTCATTTGCTCGCTGCCACGTTCGCTCCTGCGCACATCCGTCACCCCCGTCGGCACCGCCTCCCCTGCATGCTGTTCCTGACTCCAGTGTCCTCCAGCGTCCTGAGACGGTCAGATCATGACATGTGCCGGTCGGAGTGCGGGTAGCTTGCCGTACTTTGCCTGTCCCTCCGCTGCTCATTCTCGCGAGCGTGCCGCGCTGCACCACGGCCCCGGCTGCGCGTGCCGTGCTGTCCCTCGGACCATGTGTGCCCGTGACGCGTCCTGGGGCAATTTTGAATCATCGCCCGGGTCGAGAGTTGGTTCCAGATTTGGCTCGCTGAACTTTAACCACGCGCACGTCCCTGCCGCCTCTCCATCCAATGGACTGCCCTGCCCTGACTCTGGATTCGAATGCGGTTGTATTTACGATTTGTGACGCGTTGCGAGAGGATGGCGACGACGGCGATGATGGCAATTCGGTTGGAGAGGTGTCACACTTGTGGAGGGCGAAAATTACGTGGTGGTGCGCACAACATAATTTGCTGGCGCGTGACGCTTTACCGCCCGGCGAGTGCGCGACTTGCCTTGCCCACAACGTGTGCGAGCAGCGTGTCCTGACCGCAGTTGCCGCGCGCGTGGTGTGGGATGCACCATCCATCGCGGTGGCGTTCTTGGCCACCTTGGACAAGAACGCGCGACGCGTCTCTCCGTGTGCGACTGAGGTGGCGGTTGTTGGTTGCCCCCGCAGCGCCCCCACTCTGCCCGTACCCGCGCCGCCCTCTCGGCACTCGCTACGCTACGCTCCGGGGCCACGGACAAGGTTGGATGGGACGCTGGGTGACCCATCGGCGCTCTGCGGAATCCGCAGCCACTTTGCATTTGGCCCCGCGTTCTCGCCAACCGGCCAGCGGCGACGCTGTGCTGCGGACCGTCCACCCCTGCCCGCCCACCCATGGACCAGACCTCGCACGCTTCTGCCTCGTATATAAACGCGTCGCGCACCCGCTCACCGTCTCGACTCGCCACCATCTTGCTCCGAACAACGAACCGGCCCTGCCCTCGAGTGCACCGGCCGTCCACCGTCTTCCATCACCATCATCACCACCAAGTTCACCATGCTCGCCGCTGCTGCTCCACCATCACCCGCCGGCACGACGCGGTCCGCCGGCGTCGCGTCGCCGCTCATCAGGTCGCCGACCAGCAAGCACGCGTCGTCGCCCAACCTTGGCGCGCGTGCGCTCGCTGCTGCCCGTCGCGGCCTCCCGCGTCTGCTCCTCCCGAAATGGGCCGCGATCGGGTCGACCTCCAAGGACGCACACCACGGCGCCCCAACCATCCCGTCACCGCCCGACTCGGACGCGTCCGACTCGGAGCCTGAGAGCGGCACTCGCAGCAAGTCGCGCTCCACCAAGTCCACCGAGTTTGAGCCCGCCAAGGCCCTGCAATCGCTGCACACCGACTTTGACTGGCAATCCCCATCGTCGTCCTCATCCGCACCCGACGCGTCCGCTGAACGCGGCGTCGTGATCCGCACCTCGGCCCCGAAACCCGCCATTGCTCCGCCATCCCCGACACCCTCATCCTGCCCGAGCTCGCCCGACCTCGTCGCGACCCGCCCGACACGCCGCGTCCAGTTCGCAACGTCCCCGCCAACTGTGCACCTTGTGGACCCCTGTTTTGACCGCACACACGACGACCCGGATACGCACCACCGCCGTGGCCAACGTGCGATGCGGCTCACGTTCCGCGACTTGGCCGAACTCCTGGCGTTGCGGTCGGTCGTGCGCGCCCAGCACGCGCGCGCGCACGCGCCGGGCCACCCGATGCCCGCGACGGGCATCTGTGATCATTCGGTGTGCGGGTGCGGGTTGGTCGTGAAGGACGTTGACGTGCCAGTGGCCGTGGCACGCGCGGTGCCGAGTTTGCTCGAGATGGAAGTCGGCGCGTGAATGCGGGTTGCAGTTGGGTTTAGCTTTGCTGGGACGAGAAAAAGTTTTGGGCGTGTGCGATACCCCCATCCGCGTTGCGCGATTGCGATATGTATATAGATACGGGGCCAGTTTTGAAGCGGCCGGTTTGTCGCGCCGGCCGCGATTGTAATGAAATGCGTTTGCTCTGAAGCACGACGGTTTCGGGAGCGAACCCATGGACCTGGGCGGGGGTCGCGGGACGGATCAGTTGGGGGGTCACACTTGGGCGAAACGTTGAGGACGGAGCACGCACCGACTCGGACGGGCCTGACACCCTCGTCCTCATCGCTCGACGATGATGCGGCGTCGGATGCCGACGACTCGCTCCACAACGGCGACGGCGACTGCACAGCGACCCGATCCGACGCGCGCCGCGACGACGACGAGCTGGCAGCGGGACTGAAAGACGACAACGACGACGAGGACAGCGCGTAGTCGGAGCCCGTCTCGCGCGAGCCACTCAGCGACGACGGCGCGGTATCGGTGCCCCGACGGTTTTCAGCGACAAGAGCGACGAGGTATCGGTATCGGACCCGGTTGGTGACAGCGGCGTGCCCCCAGGCTGTCCACCTTCGGGCCCGTTCGGAATTTTGAAATGTGTGGAGCGGGACCCTGGGGAGGGATTACCCCAGTGCGGGGGGGGTTGGCCGCCGCGCCCAGGACCACACCCGCGCAGGCCCGTGCGCTTCCCCTTGCTGGAGTGCGCGGGGGGGGGGGGGGGGAGAGACGACTTGGCTTTGCGTTTCGGCGGCATTTTTCTATTCGGTGCGGGTGCGGTCGGCTGTTGGGGGTGGTGTTGATTGTGTCTTTCGCGGTCGCTCGTATGGAATGGGGGAGATGGGGTCGGTGGAGCTGCTGGTGGTGGTGGAGAGTGGAGACCTCGCGTTGGCATGCATTCTGTCTCTCTGTCATGGTGTGGAGATGTCGTGCAAGTCACTCACAAAACAGCTTCGATTGCAATCATACAAGCCGGCACTCTTCGTTGTACATTTATCCCTCCTCCCGCGACTACGCCCGAGCGTTTTTGTTGACCTTGTCCCAGATTTCCGGCAGACGCTCGCCGCAGTTGAACCGCTCGCGCACCTTGTCGTAGAGCTGGTGGTCAAACATTTCGCGGAACTCTCCGCGAGACATCATCGTGTCGGCGTAGAGCGCCTGGTACCCCTGCACCCCGCGCACAAACTTCTCGATGACCTGCAAACTGCGCTCGTAATGGAATTTCTGCGACTTTGGCACACCGTAGGCTCCAACGTCGACAAATAGCTGCTCCGCCGGGGGCGGGGGAGTGAGCGATCCGGTGGGCGTGGTCACTTCCTGCGGCGGGTAAGCCGGCTCGTCCGAGTTCAACACCGCGACCGCGGGCGCTTCGCCGCGCTCGGCGAGCAAGTTCTTGGGCGGCGAGAGCATGCGCATCGGGCACAGCCAGAGCGGGTAGACTTCGAGTTCGTCGTGGAACAGGTCGAGCGATTCCTTGAGCGTCGAGATTGGCACGAGCAAGTCCTGCGCGACGTGCTTGGTCTCCCAAAGCACCTTGAGCTTGCCCGTCGTCGTCATCTTCAAGATCGAGATCTTGGGCGTGCCGATCCACGCGATAAAGTACCGGTACCACCACGAGTTGCCCGACGGCACAATGTCTTGGATTTCCCAGAAGATCGACCGCGTGTGCCGGTGGTAGTAGTCGCGCAGCGGCAGGTACTCGACGGCGTGCGGCGCGCCGGCGGGGCGCTTGAGGAACGAGGCGACGTGCGTGAAGAACTAGTGGAAGCGAATGTGGTCGTGAGTGCCGATTCTCAGGAGCGGAATGGCGCCGGAAATCTCCAAGACGTACCCACGGCTTGTACCAGCGCGAGAGCACGTTGAGCGTCGCGCCCTTGGGCACGGAACTCGCGAGCTTGCCGATCATGACGACGCCCATCTCCTTCGAGTACATCAGCTCCTCGACAAAGTCGTTGCCGTTATCGCGCGATGCGCGCTCAAACACCTCGACACACTCCTGCTGCGTGTGGCACGGAATGTACTCGATCTGCACGTAGGGCTTGGCGCGAATCAGCTTGATCTCGGCGGCCACGAGGAACCCAATCGTGCCGTGCGACCACGGAATCGTGGCAAACAGGTCAGGCTCGTGGTCCTTGTCGCAGTAAACAACGTCGCCATTGGGCAAGACGATCTCGAACGCCGTGCACGTGTGCTGGAAGAGGCCATACTTATGCGACGACGTCTCGATGCCGAACCCGTTGATCAGGCCGCCGACAGTCAGGTCGTCGAGTTCCGGCAGAACTTGAAGCGACCAGCCCTTCTTGATGAGCTCGCGGGAGAGACGGCCCATGTTGCAGCTACAGAATCCCGAAATTTGGAGCACATTAGTTCAAGTCCGGATGGGGCTGCTGAAGAGATCAAAAGGCACAAACGGACCCAGGCTCGACGCGCACCACCTCGCGCTCCTCGTCAATCTCAATGATATCACGCAGCGCGTGCACCTCGACTCCACCCCAGTGCTTCTTGTAGATCCCAGCCTTCATCGACATGGCTAGGAACCCGGGCCGCGCCGTGCATAGGCGCGTGGCCCCCGCAGTGACCAACTCGCGGATCTGGCGCTGCACGTTGGCGACACGCGCCGCGTGAATCTGCTTGCGCAGCGTCGCGTCCCCGACAGGCGGCATTTGCAAGTCAAACATCCAGTCGCGCAGGGCCTCGACGGCGTCCCAGGCAATCGATGCGGGCGCCACAAAGACGGTCGCGAAAATGCCACGGTTGTAGGTGACAAAGTCGGCGGTCAGGTCGAGGAAGGGCGCGAGCAGTGGGCCGGTGATGCGGCCATTGGCGAGGGCCTTGAGCACGGCGCCAGCCTTGCCGAGGGTCCAGACGGTCGCACCAAACAGCGGGGTCGCGAGCGCAAAGAAGGTCTGCACGCCGAGCAGAGCCAGGCCGCGCGGGGACAGGAGGAACGGGCGCACGTGCGTCGCCGCGGGGCGCGCTTCCTTGGAGAGAGTGCCCATCTTGGAGGTGCAGCTAGGCGGCGGCGACAAGGGGCGATCGGTGGGGCGAGGACGACGGCGCGCGGGTGCTTGGATCGGCGCAAAGTCGCGGCGGCGGCAGGTGCAGCGGGACTGGCCAATTCGACGAGTGCGGCGACGTACACGACAGCGGCGACGCGAAGGCAGCGGCGACAGGGCCGACAGCGGCGACGGCGAAGGGACGACTGCTTTGTGCGGTGGGCTGTTGAGCGTGATCGCTCGTGCGCCGCGTGTGGCGTGCCGTGGCGCACTCACGCACCGCAACGACTGTCGGCGATGTGATGCTGCGAAGCACTGAATGCTGTCGAATGCTGCAAATGCAAAACAACAACTGAACACGCTTTTGCTCATTAATGTGTGACACGACAGAAACACACCCAAGGATCACCATGAACTGGTCCTGGCCGGCCGCACAACAAAGGCCGGCGCGGTTGCTTGCTTTCTGTTCAACCTCAGCAGGCGCATGTTTCGGAAAAACGATTTCATTGGGTTGGTTCGGTTTCTGATGTAGCACGTCTGCACGCTCATTATGTCTAGAGGTACACGTGATGATGAGTACATGGATTTGGCACCAGAGGTGAATGCTGGATCATGGCATGATCCGCTCATGGGTGTGTTTGCTGTCAGTATGGACCTATTTCGTCACATTCAAACCTGTCCACCACCAGGCGTGCTGATTTTATAGACCACGGCGATCAGTTAATTAGGAGCCGCCGCCTACCAGCTCCTGACTGGCTCCACAAGAACACCAACAGCACTGAGACTTTCGATCATTTTTATGTTTGGAATGGATCCGCCCCTGCCTCTTAGTCTCTCTATAACATTTCAGTGCCAAAGCCAAAAATGACGTCATAGTTTGGCCCAACTCAACCAGATGTGTCATGTTGTGCAGCCATGCTCATGTGGGCACATAATGTGTGTGGTGTTTTGCAGGATGCTGCTTATTGTGAGACACTTCTCACTGCAAATTGGCGTCCTGATTTGCCAGTTGGCACATCTTGGGGGAGAATCTTTGCAATGATGATGAGACAAACTGCAACCAGTGCATCATTCAGTCTGTGCCCACTCATGGAGCTTATGGCAAGCCTGGAAACAGCAAGCAAGTTGTGATTGATTTGGACTGAGTTGGACTGGTTGTTCTTGCTGGTGCAATGTATATGCTCTGCTGCCCAGTCAGCACAATTGCAGTCAGCACAGTCTATTGCCTGTCCAATCATTCAGTCACACAAGAACAGTATCCTTTGAAATATTCAAGAAAAGCTGATGTCCTCAAAGCACCATCAATGCCACACAACCATCACTCAACCTTGGTCACCAATCCCTCTCCTCACTCAACACCAATGTTCAACACAAACTGGCTGTCAGGACATTGGTCACTCACTTAGGGCATTGTTTGTTCATCTCAGCCCCAAGCGCAAAAACACCATCATGCGCAGATTGGCAGTCAGAAGCAGGTATCAGAGTTTGGTAGGTCATGTGTGCCACACAGTTGAGCAAAGTAAAGCAGCTGGTATGCCAACCACCTCAACCAAAAAGAATGATTTCCAACAACACAACAATGCAAATAACTTCACCATGTCAATGCAATGTAGTCAATGATGGTCATGAGCAGAAGATCACAATGTGTGCAGGTTTGATGCATTCCTGCTAGCTGCATCAATGCAATGTTGGAGTAGCTCAACAAAGCAAACAGACCCAGCAAGACAGGCACTGCCTCCAGGGAATCCACAAAGACATGATACTGGCCCCAGAGCAAGTGAAAGTGGAAACATACACTGCCAAGGCAATGGCAGGTAGAGCATCAGATGAGAAATGACCATCAAGACACAACTTGATCATTCATGGCCATGAACAATACACAGCTGCTTGAACCAGGTCATTAGTTTGTGCCAAAAGGCATCAGCAACGTCATTCACATCCATTTCTACAACCAAGCAGGAGGAGCAGTGGGAAAAGCCGAGCTAAACTGTACAATGTGTTGTCTCTTCCAGATGTAGCCACAAAATTTGGCCTGCAATTCAACCATGAGGCACAAGAGTCGTCCTCAACTTTGCAGAGAGTATGCCTCAGCCAGAGCATTGATGAGACCATACAGGCCAAATGAGCTTGCTGCAAATGTTGACATACACCCTTGAAAAGCATTCAAGAGGATCAGTGCAATGCAGAACTGTGCTGTTACAGATGAGACCAGCTGCAACTCTCATGTGGTGTCACAACCACAAAGATGCTTCAAACTTGGCCAGCATGAAAGCAAATTCCACAGTCATCACAGCCAGGGGTCAATGCAAGTGATGCAACCTTGCCATTGAGCCCATTGACCAAGAGCATTTGCACAACACACCATGGCTGCTCTCTGTGGTCAACTGTAGTTCAGGTTCACTATGGTGTGGAAAATGTCCTAACCCAGGCCACCATTAAGGTCCGAATTCACTCAAAGAGTGCATATTGGGTTTGGACCCTGCTGCATTGGAGTTGGAGGAGAGGATAGTCACAATGAGGACAAGTCAAGCTGGCAGGGCAGGGAAAGAGCAAGGCCAAGAGCGGATTTGGCTGCAGTCATGACCTTGACAAACGCGAGCATTTCCCTCCTTGCCAAACAGCACAGTCCAGGTTGACCAAATGCACAGTGAGTAATTTGACTTTGCCAACCAGTTCGCTCATCAAGTTGAAAATAAGGACACCTCTCTGCGCCAAATTGGAAAGCATATGTCTCGAAGGTCGAAGAGGGACGAAGAGTTGGTGCGATTTGTTGATGCATGCAAGACGGTGACATGAGTTGCAAGACTTTCATGACTGGAGTGAGAGGAGGAGCCCAGATGCAACTGTTGCTGCTCAAGTTCCGCAGATGCTTCTGTCGCCATTCTTTTGTCGCTCACAACGGCAAGAGCTTGATCAATGGTTGTAACTGGCAGCGCCTCCTCTCGTTTCTCCCGCCGATCCAACATCTAACTTGCTAACTTGCTGCAGTCGCCTCTTCGTCCCTCTTTCGACTCGGCGCTGGCGCTGGGATGCCGATCCGCTGCTCGTTCGCGCTGGATCAGACGACCGCTCCACGTTCGACCGATCTCCAACTTCGACTGCTCCGTCACCAAGCGTATTCCCCGCATCTTTGACCCTGTACCTCAGCCCTCGACGTACTGGATTGCTCTCGCTGCCGCGGGCATGCGTCTCCATCTCGCCTGCTCGCTGTGCCTGTCGCGCTGGCCATGACGCCCATGTCCCGCCCTGGCGTGGATCCGCACCTCGATCCGACCGCACGACTCGACTCTCGAGTCTTTCCACCGCACCCGATTCGCTCCGTGGCTCCGACCCTCGCTGGCTCAAGCTCGCCGCGGGTCCCTCCTGTCATTGCGTCGTCGTCAGCTGGCCAGCTCGGCGACGCGACAGACCCTTTCACTCCTGCCGTGCCGTCCTTGACGCATCACGCGCCCATGACCGATCACGACGAGCGTCGTCTTGACGGGCATAATGGAGTGGCGCGCCAGCTGTCATCACCCCCGCGCAAGTACCGGACGATTTTGCCGTCCTCGGTCCTGGTACGTTGCACGCGACGATGTCTTTGTCGATCGTGCATCTTCACGCCGAATGTGACCCCGCCTTCTCTCCCCACCGACAGGCACCTCCACCCGTCAACCCACCCGAAGAACTTCATGACCTTCCCGACTCCCCGACCCGCGGCACGTTCGAACTGCGGTCGCACTCGCCCGACATGACGGCGCACGAGCAGCGCCCGCGCAAGAAACGCAACATGTACACGCCGCAACAGCGCGACATGCTCGTGCATTACTTTGAGACGGTCACGGACCACCCGACCAAGGACCAGCGCAAGCTCCTGATCAAGCTTGTCGGCACCGACGACCAGACGGTGCGCGTGTGGTTCCAGAATTACCGCGCCAAGGTGCAGCGCGACGTCAAGCAAGTCGGTGGGCCGAGTGCCGAGGTCACGGGTGACGCGTATTGGGCGGCACCGGTCGTCGCGGGGTACGCGCCCGTGCTGGTTTCTGCCGGTGCGGCGGCGGCGGTTAGGCCGAACATGGTCGGATTTGTCGTACCGCCGGGGTATGCGGGGCCGGTGCCGGCACCGGTGCCGGGGTATGCGTGGGTTGCAGCGCCGCTCGCTGGCGAGTACCCCTTGGTGCATACGATGGGACCCCCGTCGCCGGTTCATCACGTTGCGTCGCGTGCGGGTGCTCCGTCGCCGCCGCCGTTTGCCGCGATTCCCACGACGACCGACTCGGCGCAGTGCATGATACAGATCGTCAACCGGCCGCTGTCCTCGGCCGACGGGTCATTTCCGGCATCGCCAGTCTCGCGTCACGGTCGCGCCAAGCGCGTTCCACCCGTGTCGCAACCGAGTTCCGCTAGTGCCCATGCCTCGCTTGCGGCGGCGGGTCCGACCCCTCCACCTCTGCCGGGACCACTTCCCTCTGATGGGGACGTGATGCACAGTGGCGGCGCGGCAGTGGCGCTGAGCAAGAGTCTGGGCTGGTCTCGCGGCTCGCCGAGCAAACGGCGCGGAGGTGGAGACGCGCCAAGCTCGCCAACCAAGCGCGCCAAGCACAAGGATACGGGTAGTCCTGCGCACGCGCTGGCGGCGCAACTGTCGTCGCTTGGGCTCGCGGCGAGTCGCGCCGATTCGGTTCCGGCTGTCGCACTCCCGCCCGCGTTTGTTTTGCCCGATGCAACGGTTGCCACGGCGTTGTTGGACGACGAGGCAATTGCCGTGATCCTCCCGGCGCTTCCAGCAACCGGTGCCGTTGGCGGTGCACCCGCCTTGAGCGATCTCGTCAACGCTGCAATGGCCATGGATCTTGACTTGGTTCCGAACGACACTGTGCCGCTCCCGTTCCCGACCGATACCGAGCCGCTGCCGTTCCCCACCGACGCCGTGCCGCTCCCCACGGACGCCGCGCCGCTCCCATTCCACGCCGACACTGCACCACACGTTCCGTCGCCGCCGCCATTCCAACGCCCGGCCGACCGGACGCGGTGGATCAAGGCCGACGCCGATTCGATGCTGGACGTGACGGCCGAGACACCGTTCCGGGACGCGGCGGCCTCGCCGTCGGTCCTGTTTGGGTCTGCCGGAACGGTCGGGGAGGACTCGCCCGACGTGCTGATTGGTGCACGACTCGGAGCTGTGCCGGCTGACGCTGGACGTGACGCGTGGGTCGATGTGGGTGTCCCGGAGCCGCTCGACGTGGATGTGGCGCTGCAGCGGTGGGCCGAGACGGAGCCGGACCCAGTCGTCGCGAGCAAGGTTGGCGACGTGAGCACGCGCGGGCCAGTGTGGATGGCGGGCGGCACGCTCGGGTTCGCGCTGGGGACGGCCTGCGGCGCGAACGACCGGGTTGACTCTGGGGCGCGGTTGGCCATGTAGCGTGTGGGGTCTGTGGAGGTAGACTTTGCGAAAGTTGGATTGTATTTGCTCGTGCTGTGGCATGTACTTTGCTCCGCCGAATAGAAT
>GG745350.1:48087-72278 GCA_000151295.1 Allomyces macrogynus ATCC 38327 | reverse complement strand
CCCCATGAGCTTTCCAGTTCACTACTTGGTAGTATGGTTGCCAGCCATGTTCACGGATGTCTTGCATGGCAACGGTTTAAAACAGGCATTTTTGGGTGGTGTGGCAGCACAAGGGCCACAATCACACTGATGAAAGTGATACCTCTGACTCTGGCGACGAACATGATGATGGCACTGGCGAGTATGACGAGACGGCAGTCCCACTCGGTCATGTCACGGGGGCTCCTGAACCTGCTTCCCTGAGGGAGAACTGCAAGCGCACCAGTTGCTTGGAAAAGCACCTGAAAGTCAAAAATGTTTCAATAAGGAGGCACGTCTTTGTCCCTAGCTGGACGGGGGAGAAATGATGCGAAGCAGAATGGGGGGGGGGGGGGGGGGTGCGTGCTGTCCGTTCGTTCTCTTGCATCTTGTCGTGTCCTGGCCGATCAGAGCAATGAGACGGAATGAAGTCCAGGCCGGCCGACTTCGTGGTTGGAGGCGATCTGAGCAGAGATGCCGGTTGGTTCGGCTTTTTGTCAAAACGTGACCGTGGTCTGAAATGACCACCAGCGTTCTTCGGCCCGAAATGCTCGGCAATCGCCTTTGCCCGGAACGGTTTTGTCACCGTTGGCTGACCACTCTTGCTTCCTCGAATCCGCCGCCGTCGCGGCGACCATGGCACCGACGCTCTCCTCGACGCTGCCCCACGACCCAGCGCGCGCCCTCAACCCGTTCAGCACCCGCGACTTGCTGCAATCCGCCCGCGGACGCTCGCCCACGCTCCCAATCAAGCGCTG
This sequence comes from Allomyces macrogynus ATCC 38327, assembly GCA_000151295.1. Classification (NCBI taxonomy): domain Eukaryota; kingdom Fungi; phylum Blastocladiomycota; class Blastocladiomycetes; order Blastocladiales; family Blastocladiaceae; genus Allomyces; species Allomyces macrogynus. Next base: position 71,502 of record GG745350.1, on the reverse strand, counting down.
CTTGCTGCACCAACCAAAGAATCAACCTTCCAACCACCAACCCGACAAACCACCATGGACTGTGGCCCCGTCAACCCGCTGGCCTCGCTCAAGCAGCAGCTCGACCAGGACACGTTCCAGGACTCGTTTGGCCAGGCCTCGCGCCATGTACGCCTCCACGTCGCCCTGACGCTGCTGCCGCAACCACGACAAACCGACCGCTGACGACACCACGTCCGCTCCCTTTCTTGCAGCTCCGGCAACAGCAGCAGACGCAAGATGCCATCCGCCAGCAAGAGGTGCGCCTCGTGTCCGCGTCTTGTCTCCGTTCCGGCCGGTTCCACCCGCTGACCTCACTCGTACATAGCTCGCCGAAGAATTCCTGCGCGCGTCAGCCGGCCCATCGTCGTCGCGCGTCGCTGGCGCACGCATGCCGCAGGACGACATGTTTGGGTTCCGCGACATGCACCGCGACTTGGACGCGATCCACGCGCCTCCACCACCGCCCGCGCAGATGCAGCGGCCCGGACCCGGCGCGGACTGGCACGCGGAATTCGCACAGTTCCAAGGGCCCGCGCCCGGTCTGTCACGCGACGACATGACCAAGTTTGATGCGGCGTTCCAGACGGCGCGCGACGCGCACCGTGCGGCACCCGCGTTTGCGCCGCCGGCAGGTACGCTGTGACTTTGCCTGAGCGTGGTGACGGGGACCTCGACTGATGCATCGGCTTTGGTTCGCGTGAGTAGCCTGGGCGCAAGAGTTTGAACAGTTCCAGCATCACCAGCGGCCCGTTGTTCTCTCGGCCGAAGACCACGCCGCGCTCGACCGCGCGTTCCAGGAGGCTCGCGCCGCGCCCGCGCCGCCGGCGACGTGGGAGGCCGAGTTTGCGCTGCAGCAGGAAGCGCAGGCCGCACAGTGGATTGACGAGTTTCAGGCCGCGCAGCCAGTGGACGCGACCAAGTCGGACTTGGCTAAGACCGCGGCCGAGTTGTTGAACTCGGTCGAGACGGACGACCCGAAATTTGCGAACTCAGAGTTTGTCAAATTCATGCAGAAGCTGCGCGACGAGGAACTCACGATCGAAGGGGACAAGGTCGTCGAGGGCAAGGGTAAAGCCGGCACGACCGCGGGCGGCGACTGGGCTGACCAGTTCCAGGCGCATGCCGACGGGTTTGTGGATTCGATGTGGACCAAGGAATTTGAGCAGGGCGCGGGTACCGCACAGGGGATCGAGGCCGATTGGGCCGAGCAGTTTGATATGCCCGATTTCGGCGCGGGCATGTCGGACGGCGACTGGTTCCAAGAGTTTCAAAAGGCGCAGGCCGAAATGGAACTCTACAATTCGTGGGACGCGCAAGTGCCCGAGTACGAAGAGTACCAGTTTGAACCGGCGAATCATTTCTTGGCCGAGCCGGCGTTGGAGGCGGTCCCGATTGAAGGGTTGTCGCTGTCGGACGCGATTTTGTTGCTCGAGGCCCGGGTGGCCAAGAATCCGGCCGATGCGCATTCGTGGATGTTGCTGGGTACGCATGTTCTTTTGATCGGGTCGGGCGTCGGATGCATGCGCTCACGTTGGTGTACACATACGACTAGGCACCAAGCAGCAGGAAAATGAGCGCGAGCAGCAGGCGATTGCGGCGTTGCGGCGCGCCATGTCGCAGAACCCGTCCTTGCTCGACGGGTGGCTCGCGCTTGCCGTCTCCTACACGAACGAGTCGCGCCCGGAACCGGCCTTCGACTCGCTGCGGCAATGGATCCACAACAACCCCAAGTACGCGCACCTCGAGTCGAACGTGGTCAAGACGGGCGACTCGATGCGCGACGTGCTCAACCTGTACCTCGAAGCCGTGCAGCACTCGGTCGACGGTGAAATCGACGCCGACGTGCAAGCCGGGCTCGGCGTGCTCTTCAACGTCTCCGAAGAGTACACGAAAGCCGTCGACTGTTTCCAGGCCGCGCTCAACCAACGGCCAGGCGATTATTTGCTGTGGAACAAGTTGGGCGCGACCTTGGCCAATTCACACGAGGCGTCGCGCGCCATGGATGCCTACTTCCACGCGCTCGCGATTAACCCGTCGTATATTCGCGCGCGGTACAACTTGGCGATTGCGTGCATTAACCTCGGGCAGCACTCGGAGGCCGTGCACCATTTGCTCGAGGCGCTGTCGATCCAGGCGGCTGCGAATAATGTGACCTCCGGGTTCATGTCGGCCAATGTCTGGGAAACGCTCAAGATGGCGACGCTGCTCATGAACAAGTCGGACTGGGCTGCGTTGTGCGATACGCGCGATTTGGGCGCGCTGAGGGCCGCATTTGATGCGTCGCATGGCGCATAAGGAGGGGGTTTGGGGGGTCGCGAGTGCGCCGGGAGATGGACGCGCGGTATGATTGATATCTCTGTATTTCGTAGAGGATAAGCTAGGGTGTCCTTGATGATGTCGTCGTCAGCGTCATTAGCGATCGTATTTGCTTGTTCTTGGCCTCAGATGCTCACCGTCAACAGAGGTTCTTGCTGTCAGCAGCTGCTATCCTCGTCAGGTGCTACGCTCGCTACATCGCCATATCGTCGACAACGACGTGGGGCTCCGTTGCTCGCGCTCACGCTTGCAACGGACGGCTGTTCGCGCTGGTCATTCGCACGTGACACTTTTGAACCTTGAGCCGGCCCCATTTTTTGCAAACGTGTTGAAGTGCAGCAGCAACTGCAAGCATCCATCGCTTCCATCGACCCATCCGGCCCACGCATCCTCTCTTTGCGCTGCAAATAATAACACATCCGTCCGGTAAACATGGTTATTCCCCTCTTGCTGCACGAGCGCGAACGAGCACGGTTCATGCCGCCACCATCGACAACGACCTTTTGGCCCACCGACTTCCGCTTCCTGTCGCTCCGCGGCGATACCGGGTCGGATGAGCCTGCCGATGACGACCAATAATGGCAGCAACCATCGAATGATATTTTCATCCCGACAAACGTTGTCGCGAAGCAAACGATGGGCTTGCGCGAAGCGCATCGAGGATGATGCGCTCAAGTCGCGTTGTTCCATGGCTGGCTCGCTCGTGAGCCAAGCGCCGCACCCAACATCAAATACCAATGGATACTAATCTGCTCGAGGCATGTGGTCCACCATGACCCAGACCTATCCGCGACCATGGACGGCCAAATCCCCGGCCTCAGCATGGCCCCCGTGCCGAGTACGTTCATTCTTGCCGTCACTGATAATTCGCGTCCTCTGATTGCTTCTCATCTCGAACTCCTCCACTCACCATCCACGTAGCCGTGCAACACATTGCGGCCACGTCTGCGGGCTCGCAGGCGCACGTCCTCGCGCAGCAGCACCAGCAACCCCAGCAACAGCAACAGCTTCCACCGCCCGCGCTGACCACGTCCCCGCAGAATCAGCAGCGGTACGACTCGATCTCGCAGTTCCTGAGTGCGGCCGCGACGACCCCGACCACCCCCTCGGCCGCCGCTGCCGCTGCCGCGTCTTTGCCCGCCGTCACGACCGCGCACAACTTGGCTGCGCTCGTGGCGATCCCGCACCCGCCCATGCACCCGCTCGCCGACCCGACGACGGCCGCCGCGCTCGCCGGGTTACCGCACATGTCCCCCGCGGGCGGCCGCGTTCACTCGCCCGCCGACTTGTCGAGTGCGGCATCGACGCCGTTGATGCGCAATTCCGCCGGGATGTTGGGTCTGCAATCGCACACGCCGAGTGTCGGGCACACGGAAATCGACTTGGCGAGTGTCTGTGGCGCGCAGACGCCCTTGTATTTCCTGCATGCCGGGTTCATGGAAGTGGCGTCGAAGAACTTGAAAAAGCGCGTGACGGGCGATATCTCATCGATTCAAAAGGACGACCGCGACCATGTCTGGGTCGTGTTTGATGGGCAGCGCGTCTATGCCGAGTTTGATCACTTGACACAGCCGATGAAGGTGTTTTTGGCCCAGCAGTTTCGCAAAGTGTTGGAGCAGGAAGCGGTCGCGCAGGGGACGGTGCCGGAAAAGGTCATGGAGATTGCGAATATTGTTAAGGTACGGCTCGATTGCGGCGCGATTTGGGTGTCCGATTTGGTTGCTCATCACGCCGTCGCGTCGATTTGGAGTGTAGTGCCGCGACTTGTCCAAGAGGGCGCGGCGCACCACGACGAGCGCGCCGCCCGAGGCCATGATGAGTCCAAGCGGGCGCCGCGTGCGAACCGGGTCGCGGTCGCCGACGCCGGAACTGATCTTGCAGTACAAGCGGCGGCGGTTCGACGAGGACGGGCGTGACCAGACGCAGCCGATGCGCATGAACGCAGGGCCGTTTATTGTACGCATTGCGTGATTCTTGTCCACCCGAAATCAAGTCCACCACTGACCCTCTGATGTTTCTAGGAACCAGCCGCATACGTGCCACCGCCGTCGCTCAGCATCGAGTACACGACCGTCGTCGCCAACGAGTTCCAGGGGGCGTTGCACCGCGCCATGGGCGACTTGGACGGCAAGTTCCGCAACTTGCAGCACATGTGCACGGCGCTGCACGCGGAAAACGACCAGCTCAAGCGCGAAGGGTACCCGGCCATGGTACTCGAGGAATTGGAGCGCATGAAAGCCAAGGTCGCGCGGCTCGAGCGCGAGAACGAGGTGCTGGAATTGCAACTGCGCGAAAAGACGGCGGCACTCGACGCGATTCGCAAGTGTATTCCGAGCGCGGCGCCGGCGCCGGGGGAGATGCTCGAGTAGAGCCAATCGACCGCGAGGCCGGCACGCGCAGGCGGGCGCGCAGCTCGCCGTCGCGCTGGGGGAAGTGGGAAGTAGGGAACCGGAGTTGAATTTCGATATTTTTACGTCTGTCTCCACACTTCCACCCAATCGCGCCGGCCTCGGGGCAGTTTCTTGATGTCCGGACAGCGGAATGAAATGGCCGACTTGGTCGCGAAAGCCCCATTTTTGCCCTTTTGCTTTGGTTTCAGCACACGTGAGTGCACGTTGTTCTCTTTTTCCCCGACGAGAATGACTCATCGGGTTCGTTCTTGGTGAAGATTTGGCGATTTCACCCAAGGCTCACCCACTGCACACACTTGGTCATCGGCCCGTCATTCCATTCACGCCATCCTCGCTCTCAGTCTGTCTGCGACGCTGTCGACCGTTCACCAACGCGCTCTCCACACTCGCCGCAACCACCCGCAACGCGCTCTCCACACGCTCTCCAACTGATTGCCGTTGCGCGCCCGCTCTGGCTCCCGTCTGCCCGCACCAAGCTGTCCGAACCGACTCTGCCCCCTCCAAGCTCCGCCCAAGCTCTCGTTCGACAAGTTCAAGCTCGGTACCGCCCCGACCCCGCTGTACGCCCACTAACACCACCCGCAACGCAAGCTCAACTTGTGCCGCTTCATTTGTCCCTCCTACCCGCTTCCCCTCTTCGTTCCGGTCGACATCTTGCAATGTCGTCTCTTTCCACCTCTCTTCTCGCGCCGCCGTCGCTCGGCGTCTCGCCCGCGATCGCCGTCTCGCCCGTGTCGTCGCCCATGGCGGCCAGCCCCGTGCATTCGCCATCCGACTTGCCCGCAGCCGACGCCATGCAGTTGGACGTGCACGATGACGACATGGACGCAGTTATGAATGACGGCGCCGGCGCTGACGACAACGAGGACGCACTGTTGGCAGTCATGGATGATGACTTTGACGACTCGGACGTGGAAATGGGTGTAACCACGCCCGTGGCCCGCGCCGAGCACCCGCCGGTCGTGCAGCTGTTGGCAACGGTGTCGTCTGAGTCGCCCGTTGTGCAGATGCCGACGCCCGTGAGCCCGCTCTCGGCCGCGTCAGTGCTCGCCGACCCCATACCGCCGCTGATGGTTGAGTCACACGTGACTGAGACGGTCGCGGCGACCGTGGACTCGGCCGATTTGGCCATGACCGAGCACGTGTCGACCGACTTGACGGCCGAGGTGCCGTCGCCGTTGTCGTCGTTGGAGGCGGACGACGTGGTGGAAGTTTCTGCGCCGACCGACGCGATCACTGCTTCTCTAGTTTCTTCCCAGGCCCCCGACAGCTGTATTGATTCCGCAGCCCATGCCGACGACAAGTTTGACTTGTCTCACAGCTACGACCATCACGATGACGACGAGCTCGATTTTAGCAAGTTGCCTTCGTCGGACGGCGACGTTGACGAGGGGCACCAGGATGGTGAGGAAGGAGAAGAAGAGGATGAGCTCGAGGCCGCGGCGTTGCTCAAGTACGACGACCACACCTACACGCTCTTCACCGATGAGGGCACCACCGCCGGCACCGCGCTCTTTGCCACCACTGACCTGTTCTATGACGAGCCCATCAACGACTTGATTCGTCAGCTCAAGGCGCATTTTGGCCTGGCGCAGGCCGAGGTTGCCTTGCGGTTTGACCACCTCGAGGGCCTTACGATTCACGAAGTACGCTGCTCCTTCGTTTCCCTTTTTTTTCCGCGTGTTTTTAGACGAGTCACTGACCTGTTTCACTCTCTCTCCCTTCTCCACCAGGAAACTGACATTGCCCACTCGAACCACCTCGTCAACTTTGCCAACTTGCTGCGCACGCTCGCGCCCGACTCGGACACGCCGCTGACCATGACACTGCAAGTCCTCGGCGAGTCGGCGCAGTGGAAGCTCGACCAACTGGTGCGTCGCGCGCAGGCATTGCTCGAGGAGGAAGAGGACGAGTATCTCCAGGACGATGACGAGCATGTTCCGTTTGAGCACGACGAGAAGCACCTCGACAACGACGACGATTTCGCCTTGGACGCGCCCGGCGAAACAAACTCGCAACCGCAGCAGCATCAAACTGAGATCGTTCACGAAGCAGATGGCGCACAAGGCGCGCAACAACCACCGGCGGCCAGTAGTGAATCGCACCTTACGAACCAGACCAAAGCACAGATTTCACCGGCGCACACGCCGACGACCACCACGACGAATCCGCCGCCTCGCACAAGTTCAACCACCTTGCTCCCGGCATCGCCAACGTCGGTCTCGCCCGTGCCCGTCGGCGACGCGACTGTCGCGTACCCGACCTTAACCGTCGACGCGGTCGTGGCCAACGGGCACCGGCCGCAGGTCACGTCCGCCGCCGATGCGATGCAGCCGCACGTGCATGAGGACGACGACGGGCTCGTCGCGTATGAGGAGGATGCGTCCGCCGACGACCACACGTCGTCGGGGCGCGCGGCACCTCTGTCGCCCACGGCCGACCACGTGCTCCCGGCACGGTACGGCGCATCGCCCACGGTCTCGCCGCAGCATTCGGTGTTTTCCGTGGCCGCCGCAACGTCGGCGTCGGCACCAATGAGTCCCCGGATGGGTGCTGCGGCTGTGGTGGTGCCGACGAGGCCTGGGTTGGTCGCGTCGCCGTCGCTCGTGGGCGCGGCGTTGGGAGCTGTCGCAGCTGCGACGACGATTTGCGGGGCGTTGTTTGCACCGGTGCAGGCCGATGGTGCCGAGACCGAGGAGGTCGCGAGTGAGACGGTAGGGGATGCGGCGCCCGCGGCGGTCCCGTCGGTGATGGAGGCCCCGCTGCACGGGTCGCGCAAGCGCGGCTTGGAGTTGGACGCTGGTACGCTGCCTCGCTTTATTATTCTTAGCCATTCACCCTCCCGTTTCGGAGACTGACTTTTCCTTCCTTTATTCTCTAGGCGCTGCCTTGTCGCCCAAGAAGCCGCGCTTGGACGTGGCCGCTGACGTGCAAGACCAATGAGCGTGTCCGCTCCTGCCTCTCAGGTGGCCACGGCGCTGCCGTGGTCTCGCCGTCGACAACGACGACAGCACGGCGTTCCGGTTCCTGGTGTGGCAGAGGTTTGCCCGCCGACCGACCGACCGACCGCGACGCGTCGTGGACGGAGTCTTGCATTTATACCCCTCGTGCCGTGCCGGTGTGCTCTTTCAAGTTCCTGTTCGCGTTCCCGTTGATTCTCCCTCTCTTTTTCTTATTTTCCATCCTCCGTGTCGTGTGTCTGCTCTTCCGTTCGTTCTGTTCCATTCCATTTGTTTCTCTGTCTTCTCCCCACCCCATCATCCTTCCGCTCTTTCTCCCTGTCCGTGTGCGCAATCCGTGTTTTGGGCGAGACGAGAGAGAGACGTAGGAAGGATGGATATACACAAGCACTGTCCGACGCGCGCCGTTCGTTGTGGGTCGCAGGGCGGTGGCACCGCGCGTGCGGCGCGTCGGGCCTTCTCTACTTAACCCGTGGTGCTAATTATCCCGTGGTGTTGGGTTCATTCGGTTCAGTTCGATGCGTTGCTTATCGGGAGTCGTCTGGTTTCGTTAGGTTCATGTATGTCAGTACGAGGGAGACGACGGCGCCCGAATAACGTCAGCTCAGGAACAACTAACTGCCTGACACATTGACTGGAGCAACTATTGATGATGACTCCCGCCGATCCAGATTCAGCTCAGTTTCAGCCCCTCACACCGCCTCGCGCCGCAAAAGAAGGAGCCAAGATACGATTGATACTCCATACTCCGTCCAAACATGCCCGCCGTACTCGATCCGCGCGTCCCTCCTCGCGCCCTCCCTCTCCTCCACTACCCCCGCTCACGCGGTCTCGGCATCACCACCCTCATCCAGCGCCGCCACCGACCTACTCGCCTGCAACCCGGGCGACGGTGACCGTGGCGCCTCCTTGCCGGCCTCTGGCGCCATCGGCACGAGCGCCGACAAGTCCAGCAACCCCGCATCCGCAAATGCCGCGGCCGGGTCCGCGTCACCCATCCCAAACGCGGCCGACAGCGTGTCCGCTTCGGCGGTGGTCGTCGGGCCGAAGGCGGCCGTCACTGCATCCGAGTCGGCCGTTGCCGTGGGCTCGGCGGTGGTAGTGCCGTCAACGTCGAGGTCGAGGTCGGCCAGCACCGCATCGAGGTCCTCGAGCGAGTCGATCGCCGCGGTCGCGTGATCGACGGGAGCGACAGGGGCCGCGTCCGTCGTCGCCAGCCCCGCGTGCGCGGGTTCCGGGGACACCGGGAGTGGAGTCGCAGGGGCCAGGTCATCGAGAACGGCGTCGATCGCGGTTGGGTCGTCAAGGACGGCGTTGTGGTCGTGGACCGGGTCGGTGGACGTCAGGAGATCATGGGCGGGGTCGGGGTGGTACGCGTCGTGGAGGTCGCGCGGCGAGGATTCGTGGCCGTGATCGTGGTGAGCATGGTCGTGGTCGTGGCCGTCGCAATGGTGGTGGACATGGCCGTGCACATCGTGACCGTCGTGACCGTACGCGTCCTGAGCATACCCGCCGTGCTCGTGGTGCTCATAGCCGTGGTCGCACTGCCCGTGCGCGTGCTCGTGCGCATGCTGGCCATAATACGCATGCTCCTCATACTGCTCCTGCGCCGGGACCACATGCAGAGGCACCTCCCCCGGCACCTCCCCCCGCGCGTGCGCCAACATCGCATCCGTCGGCGGCGCGCCCATGGCGGCAAACGGCGTTGCCGGCGCATTTTCGAGCGGCGCGTTTGGCAAGTGCGTCGCCAGCGTGTGCGCGTACCGCGTGTTAGCACCGGGACCGAAATGCGGGACGGCCGCGTCGGCGAGCGTCATGAACTGCGCGTCGTCGTCGGCGGCGAGTGGGGGTGGGGGAGGGAGAGTGGTTGCCGAGGATTCGGCAGGGGCGACCGCGTGCGGGGTGTCGACAGGTGCGGAGGCGGACGTGGTGGTAGCGGGGAGGTCGTCGTCAGTCGGGATCTTGTGCAGTGCGCCGTACCCTACCGAAAGCAAAGTTGGCGTGAGCGGTCGACATCCATCACCACGCGGCTCCACCGCCGTCGTCATTAACGTACCGAGCTCAGCACCAATAAGTCCCTGCCCGCCCCAATTCGGGTTGGGCATCAGCACCACATCGCGCACGGCGCGTTGCGCGGCACTGTAAACAAACAGGCGAACGGGTTTCCCCTCATTCGCGCGCGCCGCGATCAACGCATACAGTTCCTGCTGTTCGCGAAAAATCACGTCGGGCGTGCCGACAATATAGTCGTCGTCGATGACGAGGCCCGCACGGGCCGCGGGCGAGTTTGGCAGGACTTCGACAACGTGCCAGACGTGTGCGGCGGCGCCGTTGTAGTCGGATTGCCGGATAGAGCAGCCGATCAGGCCGTCTGCGTGGGAGAGGTCGGGGTAGAGGGGTTAGCAGAGTCGCGAAAGGACAAGAGACCAAGAAAAAATGGTACCTTTCGGCTCAGCAAACTGGTGCGGCGTCAGAACCACGTCGCGGTACTCGTTTTGCTTGCTCGAGTAGACAGTGAAGGTGACTTGCTGGTCGACGCTCGCCTTGATGGTCTTGGCAAAAATGGAGTGGTCCTCGTTCTGGTTGGAGAGCAGGGCAAGTCACTTGGCCAGCAAACACGGTGGAGAAGAGAAGAGTTTTGCGCAACAAGCTGATCAAGAACCAAGTACAGACCAGCGACTGGCCGTTGATGGCAACAATAAAGTCGAAATACGCGACCAGGCCCGCGTCCGAGGCCGGCGAGTTTTCCTTGACCTTGAGGACATGGAAGCCGCGCGTGTTGGGGTCGATGCTGGCCGACGAGGACGGCGTGTTGCCCATGCTGAATGGTTGGTTGGTCGGTTCTTGTTGGTCAGCAGTCCTTGGCGTGAGGTGGTGGTGGTTGTAGGTCGGTTTCCAGCGTGTGTCGCCGGCGGACAGGTCGTGCGCGGGCGCGTCGATGCTGAGCGTGCCGTGCGGGTGTGCACGAGCAGTTGGAGCGCGCTGGTCGTGGTCGTCGGCTTCGTTGTCGTCGCGACGGCCGCGATGGCGAGATGGTGGTCGCTCATGGCGGGTCACCACGAAGGCTGCCCCGGGGGCAGTTTTGCAGCGCGTGATGGGCCCGCCCTGATCTGCCCCAAACTCGCCCCCACGTGCTCCGCGCGACAGGACGCGGGCCACTGCCGTCGACGACATTCAATTGTGGACGACGACGCTGACGGCGCGCTGCTCGCCCTATCCTGCGTCAACTTGCTGCATTCGACGCGAGGGACCCGCGCCATGGCCGACACTGGCCTCTCCGACACGCCGGCACCCGCCAACACCGTCGACGGCGGGCTTCGACCGACCACCAACGACGATGCCGGCCCCTTGGCTGCCATGCATCCGCTCGCCGCCGCGCTCGCGCATATCCACGTACCGTCCGACGCAAGAGCACCCGCACCCGCCCATACCGCGCATGCGCACGTGCACGCACCGCGCTCGGGCGCCTCGTCGCCACCGGCGATGCGCAAGCGGTCCCCCGCCGACTACGATTTCGCGCAGACGCTCGGCGAAGGCTCCTACTCGACTGTCGTCCGCGCGACCGACCGCCATTCGGACAGGGTCGTGGCCATCAAGATCCTCGACAAGCGGCACATTGTCAAGGAAAAGAAAACCAAGTATGTCGCCGTCGAAAAGGCGGCACTGACCTTGCTCTCGCGGCATCCGCTCGTCGTGCACCTTTTGGCCACGTTCCAAGACGCGCAGTCGCTCTATTTCGTGCTCGAGTGCGCCGAGAATGGGGAACTGCTCGCCTACATTCGTCGTGCGCACGACGGGCTCGATCTCGACGCGGCGCGGTTTTATGCAGCAGAGTTGATTATTGCTGTCGAGTATCTACACTCGATGGGTGTGCTGCACCGCGATCTCAAGGTACCGTAACTGAATGCTCTTTGTCCTCGATGGATCCGCGAAACGACCCGGACGGACCCTCACCTCAAACCAGCCAGAAAACGTGCTTCTCTCGTCCGACATGCACATCAAACTCGCCGATTTCGGGTCCGCCAAGTTGTTGCGGCCCGAGTCGCCGCCGCGACCAGCTCCAGCGGCACCACCACGAGACACCGACCACGGCGCTGACGCGCACGTTGATGCTGACGCGGCCCCGAAAAGCACGCGCTCATTTGTCGGCACCGCCGAATACGTCTCGCCTGAACTGTTGCAAGACCAGCCGGCGGGCGCCGCCAGCGACGTCTGGGCGCTCGGGTGCATTCTCTACCAAATGCTCGTGGGCCGCCCGCCGTTCAAGGGCAGCAACGACTACCAGACGTTCCAGAAAATCCTGAAACGCGACTTCATTATTCCCGACCGCATCGATCCGGACGCGCGCGACTTGATCGACAAGATGCTCGTGCTCGATCCGAACGGGCGGATCTCGCTCGCCGACGCCAAGCAGCACGCGTTTTTCTCTGGGTTTGATTGGACGACACCGATTTGGGACCAGACGCCGCCGCCGTTGCCGAGGGCGCCGTCAACGGATGCGGACGCGGACGCGGATGAGTGGTTGGATGGGAGCGATCCGAAGACTGCCGCGTACTGGAACAGCGGGCGCGCCGAGTCGCTCGCGAGCGACGACGGCGACAGCCAGCACCATCACCATACGCCATCACCACCGTCGGGTGAACCGTTCCCTTCGCTCCCCGTCGACGCCCCAGTCCCGCCACTCCCGCCACTCCCCGCCATCCCCGCGGCCGACCTGGCGCGGTGGTCCCCGTTCCTGCACCCGGGCGAGCGGCTGCTCAAGCTCGGGTACGTCGTCAAACGCAAGGGCTTATTCCGCACGCAAACGAGGATGCTGCTCGTCGTCGACCCGCCGCGACTGCCGTACGTCGATCCCGAAAAGATGGTTGTCAAAGGCGAGATTCCGTGGACGCCGCGGACCGTGCCTGAACGGCGGTCGAACAAGGCGTTCTACATTCATGTCCCCGGCCGGACCTACGATCTCGAGTGTTGTGATCATGATGCCGGGTCGTGGGTCGATTTGTTGGCGGCGATGCGGGCTAGGGCGTGGGGGCGCGGGGCCGGCGGGATTGGGGGGCCGTTGGTCGTTGCGAGGGGGGTACCCGGGACGGCCAGTGGGAGCGGCGCGGCAGGTGGGAGTGGAGCGGTGTCCCCGGTCGGGTCGGCGCGTGGGCGGTTACGTGTTGGGGACCATGCGTCGAGGGGCGATGTGGACGCTGATGACGACGACGAGGAATGATGGACGTTTGAATACATGAAGCTGGGCAGATCGGTGAGGATCGTCCACGCGGACATGGCGCTCATGGCGATGCGGTTGAATAGGATTGCAACACTTCAATCACGACGCGTCCGTGGATGGCGGAGCAAGGCGCGGGCCGACGTGCGGGCCGTCCTTTGCGCCCATGGGAACATTGTCGGTCGGGCAAACCGCGTTTGGAGAGCGCGTGCCTGGCGCACACAGCGACGCGCATGTCGTGACCGGCAGCGATGCTCGTTCACGAAGGACAAGGCCGGCCGCAGTGTCACGCTCGCTGACGAGTATATAAAGGGAGGACGGGACACATCGTCGACAAGGACCCGATCGGCTGTCGTGCTTCCCATTGCCCGACGCTCTCTCTCTCTCTCTCTCTCCTCAGCAAACAATCCATTGTAGCTTTCGCGGATCAAGGACCAGCAGCTTGCAACTCGCTGCACCCGCTCGACCAAGATGCCCTCGCTCAAGCGGCGCGCCCCAGTCGCCGGGTACCCGGGCCACCACGCCGTGCCCATGCCCGTACCCGGCAACTTCACGTCCAGCGCGTCGTCCGCGTCCGGGTCGGACGCTGACGATGCCGCCTACCTGCTCTTCGACGAGAAGCGTGCTGTCGGCGCGTACAAGTACAAGAAGCCCCGCAACAAGTGCACGCCGCGCAACGTCGCGTTCGCCGGGCTCGCTGTCTTCGCGGCCCTGTTTGTCCTGGCGTATTTCGGCCACAAGCACGCCGTGCGCACCGAGCGCCGGCACCGCGCCGAAATCCTCTCGGGCGGGAACGCGGCGCTGCTGTCGGACCTCGAGTGGCAGCACGGGCTCGCGCAATGCCGCGCGCGCGCGCCGACCGTTTCGACCAAGGTAGCCAACCGGATCAACCCGCGCGACGCGTCGAACGGCGTGGTCACGGTGATTCGCAACGCGACCGTCTGGGACGGCCGCGGCGGCGTGTTCCCCGCGACCGATGTGCTGCTCAAGGACGGCTTGATCGCCGATATTGGCACGAACCTCGAGATTCCCGAGGTCGCAAAGGTGGTTGACGCGCATGGCCGTGTTTTGACGCCGGGGATCGTCGACATGCACTCGCACGCGGGCGTCGATAGTTACCCGACGCTCGCGGCAACGGAAGACACAAATGAGTACGGCAATCCAGCACTGCCGCACGTGCGGTCGATTGACGCGTTCAATCCGCGCGACAAGGCGTTGCCGCTGATCTTGTCGGGCGGCGTCACGACAATTTTGGTGCTGCCGGGCTCAGCCAACTTGATGGGCGGCGAGGTACGTGTGTGGACGGTGTTTGGATCCCTTTCTTTTGTCTGTTGAGGATCGTTCTCTGACCACCGAGCGGTCACTTCTAGGCCTACGCGTTCAAGACGCCCGTCAAGCCCTCCAACAATGTCGAGGACATGCTCTTGCACGCCAACATCACCTCGGCGAATGCCGCGCAGGTCGGCGGGCCGCAGTGGCGGTGGGCCAAGCACGCGTGCGGCGAGAACCCCAAACACTACGGCCGCGACCGCGAGGAAATGCCGTACACGCGCATGGGCAGCTCGTTCTTGACTCGCGCCAAGTACGAGCAGGCCGCGGCGCTGCGTGACCAGCAGGACGAGTGGTGCCGGATCGCCGAGATGCAGGCCAAGGACGCGGCCAAGTTTGCCAAGTACCACTCGAGCAGCAGCGACAAGTCACATGCGATTGTGCACCCGAAGGGCCGGTTCCCGAACTCGATTGAGCTCGAGCAAGTGGTCGCGATCTTACGTGGCCAGATCAAGGTCAACTGGCACTGCTACCAGGTGAACGACATTGTCGCGCAGATGCGCATTGCGCGCGAGTTCAACTTCTCAATTGCCGCGTTCCACCACGCGCTCGACATGCATGCCGTGACGCCTGCGCTCAAGCAGTGGGAGGCCGAGGGCCGGGAGCCAATTGGCGCGGCGGTACGTTCGACGTTTTGATTCTTTCGGACGTGCTTCTGAATCAACTTGCTGACAGGTCGATTCTCCGCCACCAGATCTTTTCGGACCACTGGGGGTTCAAGGCCGAGGCCTACCAGGGGTCCGTCTACGCGCCGCAGATTCTCAAGGACGCCGGGATCCAGTTCGCATTCAAGTCGGACCACCCGGTCCTGCACTCGCAGTTCCTCGTGCACGAATCCGCTCGGTCGATCCAGTACGGGCTCGATGAGCAGACCGTGATCAAGGCGCTCACGTCGATCCCCGCGAAACTCATGGGCGTCGACCACCGCGTCGGGTCTGTGGCCGTTGGCATGGACGCTGATGTGGTGCTGTGGCCCGCGCACCCATTCGCCGTCGGCGCGATGCCTGACGCCGTGTTTGTCGATGGCGCCCTCGCGTACGAGAACCCCGTCAAGAAACTCGTCACGGGCAAGGTGCAGGACGCGCTCGACGAGGGGCTCACGTCGCCCGCGGTCGTGAACGTGCCGGGCACTGACGCAACGTCGGCGTGGTTCAAGAACGTGGGCCGGATCGTCACGGGCGATGTGGTCGTGCATGACCAGCAGGTCGTGGTCATCAAGGGCAAGATTGCGTGTGTCGCCGCCGATTGCTCGGCTGTCGCGCCCAAGGGCGCTGCCGTCGTGGACGTGCGCGGCGGCGTGATCACGCCGTCGCTCGTCCTGGCCGGCACGACGCTGGGGCTCGTCGAAATCGTGCAGGAATCGGGCACGACCGACGGGACCTCTGTCGTCGGACCTGACACGGTCGTTTACGGCAAGGACGCGCTGCAGGCTGGCGGCAAGCTCGAGGCCGCTGCGCACAACCAGGGGATCGGGCTCATTATCAGCCCGCCGCAAGTCGAGCCGTCGGGCACCGGCATCACATTTGCCGTGTCGGCCGTCGCGGCCACGGGCCACGACATCCCCGTGATCGTCGACGCTGAGGCTGCTGTGCACACGTGGGTCAACACCGAGGCCAAGAAGAAAGGGTCCCCCGCCGGGTCGATTGCCGGGCAAGTCGGCGCGCTGCGCCGCGCTCTGCAGTCGGCCGATGACGGCCCGCTCGCGCGCGTCGTCTCCGGTAAGCTCCCGCTCGTGATCCACACGGACTCGGCGAACCACATTGCCGCCGTCCTCGGCGTCAAGCGCGACGTCGACCCGAAGCACAGGCAGCAGTGGGTGATTGCCGGTGGCGCCGAGGCGCACCTCGCCGTCGACTTGCTCGCCGCGTCCCCGAAGACGAGCGTGCTCCTGAGTCCCGCGCGGTGCATCCCGAAGGCCTGGGACGCGCGCCGGTGCCTGTCGCCGCCGCACGCGTTCCGTGGCGCCGTACACGCTGCCAAGGTCTTGCGCGATGCGGGTGTTCGGGTCGCGCTCGCGACGTACCCGAAGGAGCTCTCGCACGCTCGCAATTTGCGTTTTGATGCCGGGTGGGTCCGCGCGTTGGCCGGGTGGACCGAGCAGGAGATGGTGCGCGCAGTGTCGACGGAAGTGCTCGATTTGCTGACGGGTCGCGAGGACAAGCCGCGGTCGGTCGAGGAGGCGCTGCAGCTCGGTGGGGCCGCGCGGTTCAATGTGTGGAACGGCAATTTGGGCGAGTTGAAAACACAGCTCGTCATGTTTGTGGATGGGGTGGCCGAGGAGGGCGTGCTGCGGAAGCCCGTGCATGTGTACCAGTAAGTCTTGCACGGGACGCATGCACGGCGCAGGCTGCGATTCGCGAAGCGCTGAGAAGTGAACCCCGAGGGCGATTGGCCATTTTGTCTGAATACAGAGTTCGAGTTTTGGTTTTGGTTGTGATGGAGCGTTGCCGCGTCGGATAACAAGCATTCTTTCTGCCATGCATGCTTATTTTATTCTTTTCTTTTTTGGCTTGTCGCATGTTGCTACCGGCACGCGGGCAGGTGCCGTGGCCGTGAACGCGTCACGGCCCGTGGTGCTGGCAACCATATCGCGCGCGCCAAACTCATCTTCATGGCACGCCGGCAGCAAAATGACATTGCGACGAGCAGTCCTAACCCAAGGAGCTACTGCCACTTCCAGTGTGCGACAAATAAAGCCAGCAACGGCAGTAAACACCAGGAAACAACAGGGGAAACAGGAAACAACAGTAAACAAGAGCGCCAAACCATCCACCAGCAGACATTTGTGCGCGGCCCCTCGGCGAAAAAGGGGCGGTGCTTGGACCCAAGACGGGGAAGACCGCCGTGAGACCCCGATTCCACACATTGCTTCAACTCCATACATTGTTGCATCACCATAAACTCCGTTGCGCGCGGTGCGCAGCCAGTGGATAGGGTAGCAACAACAACGACACTAGTAGCGAGCGCATCAGAGAGGCGAGACTGTCGAGGGAGATGAGGCTGGTGCAACGAGACGCACCGTTTGAAACTCCTCCCAACAGGCCAGGCCACGTGCCACGTCTAAGTATCATACCAGCTTTTGCTGTCCTCGCCTCGTTCCTCGTCTGATATTCGAAAGATATATTGTCGTGTAGCGGCGGCGTGCACAGCCTCTTGGTTCGGCAGTCTTGACACGCTCATCATCATGGGGCCAATGCAGGCCAGGACAATAACCAATGTCAGACAACAACAAATATACAGCGCCAAACCATCCACCAGCAGGCATTCGTGCAAGGCCCCTCGACGAGCAAGGGGCGCAGGCAATCTCGGTGCTTGGACCCACGACGTAGAACACCTACGTGAGACCCAAGCTCCATCCATACATGGCTCTTCTCCATAGACTCCATCGCGCATGGTGCGCAGCCAGTGAACAGGATAGCAAACAGAACAACCAACACCAATGACACCAGCATCGAGAGCTGCAGAGAAACAAGATTGCCGAGAGAGATTGAGCTACCGCGGCGAGCCGCGCCGTTTTATACTCTTCCTTCATGATTGATCGCTCGATTATGACGATGCGAAAGTTCGTGGAGGGATCCACTTGGCAAAGACACGGCAGGAGCGTGGCGACGACGATTGGAATGGAACAACTGACGCAGTCGGTTGCTCTAATCCAGATCTGAAATGTCTGTTTCTGTGCATTGATGCTTTCACGGTTTATCCCTTTCCCGCACCTGGCCGTTCCACAAGTCTTGGTCCATGTCCAACGTTCCAGCCGCACCGATCTCATACTTTCTCTGCCGTTCAGCTTCTTGCCTGTCATGCACGCGGACGTGGATGTTGATGTGCACTGGGGCATCAACATCCGGCGATCCATCTCAGCCCAATCATTTTTAAAGAAGGCAAACAATCCAGCAATACGTACTTTGACAAACGACGGAAAGGCCAACCAATCAACGACGCCATTGCTTGCTCACGAGCCAATCGACGACCTCATCAGGTCAAGCGAGATGCGCTTACATCCACGCACATCCTCTCCACTCTTTTCGTCACAGCTGCTGCTGAGTAGGATCCTCGAACGTATAGCGGCGGCAAACGGTGTCCTTGCAAACGCTGATTCTCACCAACGCTGCTTTTCCTTGGCCCAGTCGATGTGGTAACGCGCGCATACGTTACGACCCCTCAGTCCTTTCCCTCCTCCCCACGGCCTTCCGCTGGTTCTCAATGGCGATGCGTCAGCCATATTCTGTGGCCCTGCAGCATGTCGCATGCTTCGCATTCGGAGCAGTGACGAACCGCTGCGCTCGTGCATCTCGAGTCGGAGCGCGACAACGTATCCGCGCACATACCCTTGATACTTCTTTGCGAACATTACTCTTAGCGTTGATGCTTGTCCATGAAATTGAATACAGTTCTCTCTTGCCGTTCCCCTTCCGATTGTTCCCCATCCTCGCGTTTGACTGGCTCGTGCTCGTACCCTCCATGCGCTCTGAGAAAACTGGGTCGGTTCTTGTTGCACACATTTCTCTCCTGGCACGCATGCGCGCCGACGATTTCACCTGCGTCTGGGCGTCACACCCGTCAATTCTCAAAGCTCCGCGTCGGGCCTTGTCAAAGGTGACCCTGACTGCTGACGATGGCACACCATTGCTTGTCGTATTCCACGTTTTCATTCCAATTCCGAGCTCAACTTCGAACGTAATGGCACAGCACAATTCAAGTGTCGCGCTTGCTCGATGGAAGCAAAGCAGCGATCCCGATCATTTTGGAACAAGCGTGCGATTCGTGTTGAATGAAAGGTTGCAAGTAAGCACAAACGAACAAGGATTAGAGGATGACAAGAGCAAAATGATGCGATGAGCAACCGGGGGGCAAAGATGGAGCAAACGAGAGGGGCAGGAACGAATAAATGACAAGGTTGCTAGATGTGATGAGGCGTAGCAAAAAGCAAACGGTCAACAAATCAGAGCGGTGCGCAGTGGGCATCGACGCCCTCGACGCTTTACAGCAGCACCTGCTCCAGGAGACCCTCGAGCATGCGGCAGCGCGAGCACGTGCACCCGTTGCGGGCGCCGACGCACACCGACTTCCGCGTCTTGCCCGAGGCCGTCGTCGACGCAACCGACTGCGCCGAACCCTTCATGGCCGACCGCACAAGCTTGGACGATGACGACGACGATTCCTTCTTGGTCGAGGTCGTGGCCGACGCGTTCGACATGCCGAGGACCTTGAGCAACTGCTCGTCCTGCTGCTTCTTGGCCGCCTTGCTGGCCGACGTCGACGAGGCCGACGACTTGGCGGCACCCGACTTGCTGGTGCTCACGTTGGCTGTGATCGTCGCCGAGGTCTTGCCCGACGAGACCGACTTCTTGACCGACTTGCTCGACTGCGACTGCGACTGCGACTGCGATCGGGCGCGGCTCTCACTGCGCGAGTGGCGGTGGCGGCTCTGCGACCGGCTCGACGAGCGGCGCGACGACGAGGCCGTCGACTTGTTGGTCGACGACAGCGCCGGGAGGCCGGCCTGGCGGCGGCAGTCGTCGCAAAAGCAGCGGATCGTCGAGTTGGCCGACGACGAAGCCTGCTGCTGCTGGCTGCGCTGCTGGACGTGCTGCTCCTGCTGCTGCGAGATGTTGGTGGCGTTGGCGCCGAGCTGGTACATCATCTGCAAATAGGGCCCAGAAATGGAATGTCAGTTGATGGTCAAGGCGAGGAAACGACTCGAAGGAAAACAAATCCCTACCGAGGCAAAGTCGTAAATGCGCTTGGTGCGCTCATCAACGTCGGTGCCGTGAATGTTGGTCGTCGAGTCCTGGAACGTCGACGAGTAGGTCGCGTTCTTGGACGCCGATGACGCGGCCGTGCCGTGGTTCACGATGTTGGTCGAGTCGGTCTTGGTGATGGTCACGTTCGTCTTGACGTCCTTGACGTGGTTCGAAACGCGGGCACCGGCGTCCTACGGAGAGTTGCGAAAGAAAAGAGTAAGGAGACGTCCTTTTCGCGTAATTCGCAGGAGAAGTCGAGCGTACCGAGTCCGACGACGACGACGACGAAGAAGAAGACGATGACGACGACGACGACGACGACGAATCATCATGGTGGTGGTGGTGGCGGCGTGACACGCGCTGCTCGGTCTGGTACCGCTGGACGATCGTGTTGATGCGGTCATCCTCGCTCTGAACCCGCGCCGAATCGCGGTGGTGGCGGCGGTGCGACGACGACGAGCGGTGGTGCTTGTGGCCGGAACGCACGACTGACGATTCGTCATCACTCGACGACGACGACGAGTCGCTGTCCGACGAGTACTCCTCGGTGTGCACGTGCTGCTGCACGTAGACGTGCTGGTTGACGTGCACGTTGACAGTCGGCTGCTGCGACACGACGGGCACCGGCGCCGGCACGACGGCCGGGACGACGGGGCGCTCCGGGCGCTCGCGGCGGTGGCGGTGACGGCGGCAATAGTGGTGCTGGTGGTGCTGGCTGCCGCCGCACGACAGGGCCAGGGTACCGGCCACGGCCGAGTTGGTCATGGTCTCGTCGTGGTGCACGACCGTCGTTGAGTTGGCCTGATGCTGTTGCTGCTGGTGGTGGTGCGACGTGGTCGCGACCTCGACGGGCGCGGGCGGGCACACGGCAATGAACGGGCCCTGGTTGGCGCCGTTGTTGTTGTCGTTGATCTCCTGGTGGTTGGTCGTTGTGGTCGTGGTCGTCTCCACGACCTGCGTCTCGTTACCGTACTTGGTCTGGATGTCGTTGAGCACAGCCGCGTACTGCGCGAGATCCTGGTCCTCGGCCTGCGGCTGCGTCTTGTGGATGACCTGGCCCGACTGCTGCGACTGCTGCATCTGCTGCGACTGCTGCATCTGCTGCTGCTGCTGCATCTGCTGCTGTTGCTGCTGCTGCTGCATGTGCTGTTCGTACTGCATGCGCTGCTCCTCTTCAAACTTCATGCGCTGCTCCTGCTCGAGCTTGATGCGCATTTCCTCCTGCTGCTGAAGCTGCATCTGCATCTGCTGGATCTGCTCCTGCTGCTGGCGGAACTGCTGCTCCTGGAAACGCATCTGCTCCTGCTGGTTCTTCCACGACTGCACGGCCGACTCGGCCTGCGCCTGCAGACGCTGCTGGCTCGACTGCGACGTGAACGCGGCCATGTCCGACGACATGCCCATCACGTACTGCAGTTGGTGCGGAATGTACTTGCCCGAGGTCATGAACGACGGCTGGCCCTGGATCACAACCGACGACAGGTCCTCGGACGTGAATGACGACGACGCGGCCGCCATCGTGGTCATGGTGCCCGCGGCCATGTTCGTCGCACCGCCAAACTGCTGCGACTGCTGGTAGTCCATCGACTCCTGCTGTTGCTGCTGCGACTGTTGCTGCTGGAATGATGCCGACATGTAGTCGGCGTTGCCGCCCTGGAAACTGGCCGCGCCCTGGAAGCCGGCAGCGCCCATGGCACCCGCGGCAGCACCCATGGCGCCTGCGGTCGCGTTCTGGAAACTGGCCGAGACCGAGCTGCCGACCTGCTGGAAGTTGAGCGCGTCGCCCGTGCCCGCGTTCAGGTACTGGATGTTGGCGTTCACTTCCTCGACGGTCGCGTTGGGCTGCTGCTGGTTCGTGGCGTCGTCACCGCCAAACAGCTTCTTGAAGAAGCCGCGCGAGCGCGACCCGTCAGCGTCGCGCGCATTTTCGTCGTCCGAGTCGGTCTCCGAGTCGTCGCCGCCAAAGAGGCCGCGCGAGCGGTACCCGCTCGACTGCTGCTGGTAGGACGACGAGTACTTGGACGAGTTCGCCTGCTGCGCGGCCGACGACGAGGCCGCGTGGTAGGACGACGACGACGCGGCATTGTAGGACTGGCCGTTGGCGCCCTGCTGCTGATGCTGCTGCGCGTAGCCCCATTGCGAGCCGTTCATCGACATTTGGCCGCCGGGAATCGGCATGCTGCAGAGGCCAATGGTCGACTGGTACCCGCTCGACGCGCCCATCATGCCCGACGGCATCATGCCCGATGACGACGCCGACCAGCCCGTCTGGTAGGCGTTGCCGCCGTTGACGCGGCCCGAGTTGTTCCACGACGTCGACGAGCTCTGGTTCTGGTTCTGCATCTGCTGCTGGTTCCAGGCCGACGACGACGACGAGTTCTGGTTCTGGTTCTGGCTCTGCTGCTGGTTCCACGACGATGACCCACCGTGCATGGTCGAGTTGGCGCCCGAGTTCCACTGGCCAACCTGCTGCTGCGACTGCTGCTGCGACGACGAGCCGTTGTTCCACTGGCCGCCCTGCTGCTGCGACTGCGACTGCGAAGAGCCCGAGTTCCACTTGCCGGACGACGACTGCGACTGCGATTGCTGCGAGGTCGCGCCGGTCGTCGTGCCCCACTTGCCGCCACCAGACTGCTGGTTGGTCGAGTTCCACTGCGACCCGCCCTGAATGCTCGTCGAGGACGCGCCCTGCATACCCGTGTTCCACTGCGACCCGCCCTGGATGCTCGTCGACGAGGTACCCTGCGCACCCGAGTTCCACTGTCCGCCGGACTGCTGGTTAGTCGACGACTGGTTCGACGCGTTCCACTGGCCGCCCGACTGCTGGTTGCTCGAGGACTGGTTCGACGAGTTCCACTTGCCGCCCGACTGCTGATTGGTCGAAGACTGGTTGGCCGAGTTCCACCCGCCCGTCTGCTGGCTCGACTGGTTCGACTGGTTGCCCGAGTTCGACTGGTTGCCCGAGTTCCACTGTGAGCTGCCGCCCGACTGCTGGTTGGTCGACGTCTGGTTGGTCGAGTTCCACTGGCTGCCGGACTGCTGGTTCGTCGACGACTGGTTGTTAGAGTTCCACTTGCCGCCCGACTGCTGGTTGGTGGAAGACTGGTTGGACGCGTTCCACTGGCCGTTCTGCTGCGACTGGTTGGACGCATTCCAGCCGCCCGACTGCTGCGACTGGTTGGACGCGTTCCAGGCGCCCGACGACGACTGCTGGTTCGAAGCCTGGTTGGTCGCCGATGAGGACGTGTTCGTCTTGCCGCCGTTGACCATATTCAGGTAGGCCTGCTCGGTCGCCTGGTGTGCGGCAATCTGCTGCTTCCACTGATCCTGGCCGGCCTGCCACGCGGCCATGTTCGACGAGCTCGACGAGGCCTGGTTCGAGGCCTGGTTAGTCGCCGATTGGTTGCTGGCGTTCCACT
>GG745350.1:12825-42237 GCA_000151295.1 Allomyces macrogynus ATCC 38327 | reverse complement strand
TGATCTCAGCTGATGCTCAAAATCAGAACGCGTGCGCGCCGGCGGTACGTGGCAAAGCCAGTCTGTCGAAACAAGGCGGGGCAAAACGGGCGGATGGTGCTTGGTGCGTCAGTCGAAAGGTGGGGGCGATCCGCAAATTCAAGCCAACCCTGGTTCGGTGCAGCGGGCCGCATGCACGAACGGCACGCGCGAACGATGCACCGCCACAAACCATGGTGGTCAGGTTGGACATAGGCGTGAACAGCACGAAAACGTACTTGGCGCGCGTGACTCGTGCTCGGGAGAGTATCGGCCACGGTCGGGTCGTGGAGGTTGGTCGCGCACGCGACCAGAAGCTGATCGGCCACGTCAATCGGGAACGTTCACGTTGCAAGACTGCAGAGAGCGTGCGTGCGTGCGCGGGCGGCGTGGGCAATCGGGAACGCTACGCGCGACGAGAGTGCAGTGCGTGGTCGAGCGCGTTCACGTTGACCGACGCGGGCCGGCGCCGGGCGGGGGCCCACCGTGGGGCGATCTTGGGTGGATTGCAGCAAGAGACGGGCGCGCGCGACCGACACGGCGCACGCAGGGCGCGACAGAGGCGATCAGTCGAGGTTGGGCAGGCTCGACGGTGGCGAAAGGAGGAGAGAGGAGGCACAGTCGAGGCAGGGCGAGCGCCCAAAAAAGCGAACTTCGACGGGGTTTGAAGTGTGCGCCTTTCGCCCGCGCGTTGTCCTTTCGTGGAAACGCAAGGGAAACTTGGAAAAGCACAGCGGAAAGAGCAGAAACAAGGCACAAAACTTGGGTTTTCAAGTCAATAATTTTGCCACGCTGCCGGCTGTTTTTGGGTGCAGGCGACTTGTCCGCGCATTTTGCCGGAGCGTCTCAATGCGCCACCCGAATGCTCACACAGGCACGCTCGCTTCCTGAAACGGCATCGCGGCCACACCTGCCAGACCGTTTCGCACGCACGTGATGCCTGATCAGCCGTCCACCGCACTGGCCTCCTCCCCGGCACGCTCGTCCCCGACCGACACGCGACGAAAAATTATCCCGCCAACGACGCGTCGCTGACCGGCCCACCAACTGCCCGCAATCGCTGCGCGCCGCGCTGCCCACGACGATGCCCTTTCGCCTCAGCGACGACGAGGCCGACCTGCTCGACGCGGCCCCTGCGCGGGCGCGCCACCCCCGCACGGGACAAACCGCGACGACGGCCGCGACCGAACCGGCCCAAGGTTCGCACCCGAGATTGGCGCTGCCGTCCCTGCCGCAACACTACGCGCACGCGCCCACCGCGTCGCCCTACTCGACGGTCCCTCCGGCACCCGTGTCGCCCTTCTCGGCTGCCGCTCCACCGGGCTACCCTCCTGCGCACTCGTACCAGGCGCACCCGCCATCACACGCGCAAGCACACCACCCGTACCAGGTCCAGCAACAACGACCACCGCACGCGCACGCGCACACACACTATTATCAGCAGCAACCGCTCCCGCACCCGCACCCGGCCGCTGCCTACCCGAACCCGGCGGCGACCTACACCTACCCTTCGTCGCAACCTGCGTCGACGGACCCGTCGCCTGTCCCAACTGCGGCCATGACCCCACGCACGCAGCGATCCTGGCACTTACTCTCCTCGCCGACCGCCATCGTCGTTGAAACGCCCGACCGCGACACGCTCCGCGCATCTGCCGCGGCCGCTGACCCAACCGCGCGCGTCGTCTCGCAGTCGGCGCATTCCTCCGCGTACCCGGCACCCGTACCGACCATCATGGTCCCACCGACGACCCGCCCGCGGATTGACTCGGGCGAAAGGTCGCCGACCCCCGTGCGGAAACGGCGCCGGCTTGTGCGCAAGGGCGACCTCGCGCGGGACTTGGACGATGATGACGATGATGCGCCCATACCGGTCCCGCCAGCGCCAATGGCGGTCGTGGCGCGGCCGGAAGCCCAGCTGGTCGCACTGTTCCCGGCCGTGCCGAGGTCCCGCGTCGCGTTGATTCTCGAAAACTGTCGTGAAGATGTAGCCGCAGCAACGGCACGATTGCAGCAGTTTGTCGCTGCGGCGCCGCAACGAGCCGTAGGGGCGTCGACAGGCCCGGGGCCGGCACGACGAACGGTGCGGTCGGACGCGCCGGCACCGCCGCTGCCGCCGCCGGTGGTCACGCTCGATGACGACGGCGAGGACGAGGCCGAGGAAAGCGACGCGAGCAGCGATAATGATGATCACACGAATGCGCAGGCGACGGTCGATTTCTTCAATTCGGCCACGGCCGACTTGTTGCTCGAATTCACGCAGTGCACGCCTGCGCAGGCCAAGATCGTGGCCGAACTGCGACCGTACGCGAGCGAAGACGACCTCTATGCGAAAATCACGGCCAAGAAGGGCGTGACCGTGCGCATTCTCGACAATTACGAGGCGACGCGTGCCGCGGTCGATGCCATGGACAAGATTATTGCCGAGTGCGAGACGATTGGCGAGGACTTGACGAACATCACGTCCACGTGGCACGACGAGAACAGCACGACGCACCATCACCTGTTACGCACGCAGCCGGCGCTCGTGAACCCGGCACTCACGCTCAAGTCGTACCAGCTCGTGGGCGTCTCGTGGCTCACGCTCCTCTACCAGCGCGGGCTCGCCGGAATTCTTGCTGACGATATGGGGCTCGGCAAGACCGCGCAGGTGATTGCGTTTCTCGCCAATTTGCTCGAGCTTGGACACCGTGGGCCGCACCTGATTGTCTGTCCGGCGTCGACGCTCGATAACTGGCTGCGCGAACTGGCCCGGTGGGTGCCCGGTCACGTGCTGCGCGTTGCGTCCTATTCCGGGTCGCAAGCCGAGCGCACGGCACTGCAGTCCGACATTCGGTACGCTGAGGATCCGTACAACGTCGTCGTGACGACCTACAATGTCGCGACGGGCGGGAAAGACGACCGCGCGTTTTTGCGCAAGATGAAGTTCCGCACCATGATTCTCGACGAGGGCCATTTTGTGAAAAACGCCGACTCGATGCGGTACAAGCACCTGATGGCGATCAACGCGCCGTTCCGGCTCTTGACAACGGGCACGCCCATGCAAAACGACTTGCAGGAACTGCTTGCACTGCTCACGTTTATCATGCCGGCACTGTTCGCGTCGGCGGGCGATGCCTGGCAGCGCATCTTCAAGCTCAAGTCGCTCGAGGCCATTTCGGCGCAGCGCATCGACAAGGTGCGCCGCATCATGGCGCCGTTTGTCTTGCGCCGCAAGAAGACGCAGGTGTTGGCCGATTTACCGCCCAAGCACGTGCGAGTCGCGCACTGTACGCTCGAGGGCACGCAGCGGGTGCTCTACGATGAGTTGGTCCGTGCGTCGCAGGAGGCCGTGACAGCGGGTGCCGCCAAGCAGTTCAAGAACTACTTGATGGATTTGCGCAAGGCGGCCGCGCACCCGCTCCTGTTCCGCCGGCGGTTCGATGACGCGACGGTCAAGACGATGGCGCGGAATTTAATGAAGGAGGAGCCGTACTGGGACGCGAACGTGCAGTACGTGACCGAGGATTTGTTGATTTGCTCGGATTTCGAGTTGGAGGGGATGTGTCGCAAGTACCCGAAGTCGCTCGGCAAGTTTGCGTTGCAGAACGAGGAGTGGATGCAGTCGGCCAAGTTTGTGCAGTTGAAGGAGGTGTTGCGCGAGGGCAAGGACAAGGGGGACCGGTGCCTGATTTTCTCGCAGTTTACAATGTGTCTCGATGTCTTGGAGGCGTTTTTGACGACGCTCGGCTACGTACGTGTTTTTGTGATCCATCTCGTGGACATGTGGATTGCGACTGACGCTATGGTTTTGGTTGAACGCGTAGAAATACCTGCGGCTCGACGGCACGACGCCGGTTGTGGAGCGGCAAGGGCTCGTCGACGAGTTTCAAGAGAACGAGGAGATATTTGTGTTTTTGCTCAGCACCAAGGCGGGCGGTCTCGGGTAAGTTTTGTCTTTGCTGCCATTGCGCGTTCAATAACGGTCGCGCCCACTTGCTCACCATTTGCTCTCGCCAGACTCAACTTGACGGCGGCCAACACGGTCATCATCCACGACCTCGATTTCAACCCGTTCAACGACGCGCAGGCGTGCGACCGCGCGTGGCGACTCGGGCAGACGCGGCCGGTGCAGGTGATCAAGCTCGTGTGCAAAGACACGATCGAGGACGTGATTTACCGGCGGCAAGAGGCCAAGCTGATTCTCGACCAGCGGCTGCAGGAGGGTGTCGGTGCGGGCGGCGATGCTGCTGCGACCGGCAATAGCGACGAGGACGATGCGTCCCTCGCGGCGGCGGTTGGCGGTACGCTTTCTTTGGTTGGATGTGATCGTGCCGCAAGTGAAAGTCCAAGGAGACTGACTCGTACGTTTTTGACGGGTGGACAGGGTCGCTTGAACGCGACGTGATGCAGATCATGGCGACGCAGCTCGCGGGCGGCGACACGGCGGTGGCAGCTGTGCTCGAGGGGGCCGACAGCGGTGACCTTGGGGACGAGGCGTCGTCGATACTCGGCGACGACGTCGACACGGCGAGCTGGGGCACGAACAGTGTCACAGGCACGCGCTAGCTGCCTCGCCGAGCCGCACGGCGTGCAAGACGCGATGTGATGTGAAGAATGGAGTAGCGGACAATGAAGGCAAAACGGTGGGCGTGTCGTGTCAAACTTAAACAGCGCAGTCTTCTTGCAGAAATGGGCAGGGGCGGTGCAGTCGGGCACGTTGCTCTTGAACATACCGATGACAGGCCTGGCAGCGCACGGTCGGGCCACGCGCAGGCCTCTCAGTTTGGCTTGCTCGGAGCCACTTTGCTCGACGACGCACGCGTCGGCGGTCTCCTCCATAGCACCGCTTTCTCCACAACCACTACCAACCGCAATCCAGCGCAAGCGGCCCACACAACTCCCTGCAGCAGCCCGCCCGCCAACGGCCAAGACGCACGCTCCACTTGCGGCCACAATCCGCCTTTCATTTGCCCGCGCCAACTACGACTGCCGCGACCACGCGCATACGCCGGCACCATGGCGACACGAAAAATGCAAAGTACTGCGACTCCTCTCCACCAATACCAGACGCGCCGGGACGGTTAGGCTGGGGGGCCCTCTGCACGCGCTGGCGCAGCACCGACCACGTCCGCACGAGCGCCACGGCAACCGCGCAACGACGCGGGGACTTGCGCACACCGGCGAGCGGTGACGCTCCTGGGCCGCATGGAGAACGTGTACCCCGCCCCACCAGCTCACACGCGCGTGCGCGCGTCCTGCTGTCGCTGCTGGCCCCCCGCGCGAGTCCCATGTGCCCGGTCCTGGCCTGCCCCCCGCGTGCGGCGCGATGCTATCGCTCGCAGTTGTCATCGGGCCGGTACTCACGCGCCCGGGCACCTCATGACCGTAGTGGAAATCGACAAGGCCCTCAAGAAGGTGGCCGAGGGCGTCGTCGATTTCGAGGCGGCCGTCGACAAGCTCAACACGAGCGCGAACCCAACGCAGCGCGAAAAATATGAGCTTGAGCTGAAAAAGGAAATCAAGAAACTGCAACGAAGCCGCGACCAAATCAAGACGTGGATCAACTCGTCGGAAATCAAGGACAAGCGCGCATTACTGGAGAACAGGAGGTTGATTGAGACGGTGCGTGCCTCGCTCGATAGTGTGCATGTAGGATGGGATGGGCCGGATTTGGGCGGAGAGCGAGCGGGCTCACGAACTGACTTGGATCGATGTCACCTCGTGTTGTCAGCAAATGGAACGGTTCAAGGCGATTGAAAAGGAACTCAAGACCAAGGCCTTTTCCAAGGAAGGGCTCGGCCTGCCAGACAAGATTGACCCGGAGGTCGTCAAGAAGCAGGCGGCCGTGGATTGGATCAACGAGACGGTCGACCGGCTGAACCAGCAGATTGACGGGCTCGAGGCGCAGCAGGAGCAGCTGCAAGTCGCTGGCGGCAAGCGCGGCAAGAAGTCAGCGGCCAAGGAGCAAATGGAGTTGCTCGTCCGACAAATCGAGCGGCACCGCAAGCATATCCGTAAGCTCGAGATTGCGCTGCGCATGCTCGAAAACGGGTTTCTCGAACCCGACCAGATTGACGAAATTAAGGAAAACGTCGAGTATTACCTCGAGACCTACGAGGTCCGTATCGGCCAGTTGGCGGTGGTGGTGACGTGGAACGGCTGCACGACGATGCGCGCTCGCTGCACTCGTGCACGGCGACAACGGTTGCCTGCGCGACGCTCGCGCGGCATGTTCCTCTTTCCACTCCCTCCCCTTGACTCTCGCCTCCCCTTCGCGCCAGCGAGCTGACGTGAACGTGGTGGCATGTCTCAACAACAGGACACCGAGGACGACTACCTTGACGTCTACGACTCGCTCTTGCTCGAAGAGGACGTGGAGCTGTTTGGCACGACGATTCTCGACGACCATCTCGTGCCGAGTCTCGACAAGGCGCGTTCCGATGAGGCCGAGCTCGACCACGTGCCACCAGCAACACCGTCCGTGACGACCACGCGCAAGCCGGCGTCGACGCCGGCAAGAAAGAACGGATCTACGACCACGACCCCTGCCGCGACACCTGCGTTGCCGACGCCGAGCAAGCCGCCGTCTGCCGCACCGAGCCCGAAATTGGCACGTGCCGATCAGCGGTCGTCGACGCCGACGCCGACACCAACGACACCGCCCGCTGCGGTCCCGCCAACAGTTCCGCCACCGCCACCAAAACTTACCGCATGGAACCAGGCGGCCAAGCAGGGTACGGCACAGGCGTCGACGACGGCCGCAGCTGCGGCGGCGAGTCGGGACGAGACGGGGTCGGCGCCGGGCACGCCTGCATCCGCCATGGTCTCTGCCGCGGCATCGCGATCGGCAAGCCCGTCGGTGCGCAACGAGACGCCCAAGTTGTCGGGGCTCGCAACACCGCCGGGCACAGCGGCTGCAGCCGTACCGCCATCCAAAAGGTCATCACCATCGAGCGCCGATGTCTCGACGCTCGGTGACTCGCAGTCGACGTCGCGCGGCGCAACGCCGTCGACGCTTGGGTTTGATGCGCACGCCGATGCCGCCGAGTTGGATATGGCGTCCTCGGCGACGGCCGCCGGCACGGCGTCGCTGTCGCATGCGGGCACGACCGACGGCGACGTGGATTCGGCGGGGGCATCGTCGGACCCGGTAGCACCGGTACTCGGCAAGGCCGAGCCCACGACGTTGCCGGCACCCGGGGACGAGGCCGAGCCGGCGGCGGCACATGCTGCAGCACCGGTCGCGCCCGTCGCTGAACCTCTGGATAACCGGATCCCGTCGAGTCTGGCCGATCTTGTCGCCGCATTCCAAGCAGCGAGGTCTCGCGCATTCGGCGCGCGCACGGGCACGTCGACGGCCGACGCGACCGTCCCGCTCGCACCGCGGCCGATCCCGACCATGCTCGACGCGGCGCTCGCGAGCGCGCCGATGGTGGCCGACTCGGAGCGCGGCAAGCCCTACGTCCCGCAACGGCCGTACGTGACGCCCGGGTACTACCCACAACAACCGGCGGCCGTTCTCGCGCACCCGGCGCTCTTCGAGCGGCTCGAGCTCGACACGCTGTTTTTTATGTTTTATTTCCAACCGGGGACCTATGCGCAGTACATGGCCGCGCGCGAACTCAAGCGGCAGTCGTGGCGGTACCACAAGCAGTACCGCACGTGGTTCCAGCGGCATAACGATCCTGCGGCCATGACTGACGAGTACGAGTTGGGAACGTATCTGTACTTTGACCACGAGTCGGCGTGGCGGCAGCAGACGCGCGACCAGTTCAAGTTTGAGTACCGGTACCTCGAGGACACGGATATGGCATGATCGCGATGTGCTGGCGGGGCAGGCGCGTGGTTGGCGGTTGCGGGTCTCGCGCGCGCCGTGCTCTGGGGTCGTGCCGGTCGGGGCTGGCGGACGCGCCTGTCGTGCTGTGATTTGGAAGGAGGAGGGAGGGGGGCCGGACGGGTCAGTCGAGTGCCGGCCCCCCGAAGGCCCAGGAGGGGAAGGAAAATCGTTGTCGTCCACAGTATGATATACAATTTAGGATGGGGCTCGTTGTTTCCTCCTGCTTCTTCTGGCTGATCGGCGCCCAGTTTGCTGGTGTTGTGCCGACGCCAGTATTTATGGAGGAAGAGGCAAGCTGAGCACGGCAGAGTGACATACCACATCCGAAACACTCCGGGAGAATCAGCTCTCAGATTTGGGGCGCCTCGACTTCATCAATTTACGACCCCTCATGATCGAGCCGAGGTTTTGGTCGAGTTGGGTAGCGCCCACCTCCCACGCTAGCCGTGTAGCACCTGTTCACCTGTAACCGGGATGACATCTCTGGTTGTGCATTTTTATCTTCTTGGATCTTGATCGTACGAACCTGCCAGCTGTACTGGTCTGTCGAGGTGATTTTGCATTCGCTCTTCCTTGCGTACGGCTTATTATCATGAGCTGCGGCTCAAAACTATCACCAGCGAAATCGTTGTCGCACGAGGCCGCCTTGATGCACTTCTGCGTGCTGGTGCTGTTCTTTCCGCGCTGACCTCATGGTCATCGTTCTCGCCATGGTGCGCGCGCCAAGAGTATACAAGGCAGGCGTTTCGCTCATGCTCTTTCAGCGCCTGGTGCCATGCCGCTGCCAAGGACATTCATTCCTTATTGCCACAAGCGGTTCCTCGAAAAATGGATAAATGTATTCGGGAACCCAGCTATCATCAACCCATGTTGCGAAATCTGCAGCAAATTTGCTATTGAGCTAAACACAACGCTTCGACATTTCTTTGTTCCGGATCGGATAATGGCTTTACGTCATGAAATCCATGCACAAGGACCTCTATCCCCAGCACAGATAATGATTCTACCGTCACCCTGGCGTCGCAGTTGCCGTGCTGAAGCTGCACAGCGCCGTTTTCATGCCAGAAAACGTGCTCAAGCATGCTCAACGTGGCGATGGCAAGCACGCTCAGCCCATGAGAGCGGCTGATCACTGGCCACAAATAAGCCAACAATCAGTAGAAGTGCGCCAACGATGTCACAGCAGCAGTCTGTCGCATTTTAAGGGCAGTGGCGTGATAGGAAAGCGGCCTGGCCATGCGCTGAGCTGTCCTCACCCTTGTTTGCGCGTGCAGCTGATACAAGTTTGTGAGCGTTTTGGTATCGACACAGGTGGAGCGGAAGCAATTGAGGTTTTAAGGACTATCATTGTTTTGTCTGCAAGCATGTCTGAGTGAGGACGGTATGAGAGGCATCTGCAAGCGGCTGCAAGCATCCGTCTGCCCTTGCAGTCTCATCAATGCGACAGATGGTTTCCCATGTCGTGCCTACACCGGACCTACAAGGATGTGCTCTGACGGCCTGCAAGTGTTGGAGTATTCTACTCTCACTCTCTGTTCACGACAACATAGCCACTCCAAGATTCTGATGACCGTGGTGCCAAGGCACCAATCATTCCACCCACCCGCTCACCATGGCGGCTAAAGGCGCAAATCATGTGCACATAGCACGCACCGCGACGCGCCCTGATCGCGCTTTCATTGTACCGGTTCCGCGGCTGCAACTTGACGCCAAAACGCAAGGCGGCTCGTGCCCTTGTGCATGCTCGTGTCAGGGGGTGCACCGCCAATACACATCCACCTCATCAGCCGAGCCAGAACACTGCAGAGGCGACAGGGGTGGCGGCAGCGACATCATGACCGTGTCGTAGACATCACGCTCCGTGACGGCCAGTTGGCCCAAGTCTTACTGGATAAAGAGCTGGCAGAACAGTGATGCGCGCTTGAGGAACTGGTGGAACACAACAAGATGGTCAGGCAGCGCGATTCCGTGCTGGAGGTCAAACCCGCGCAACTGGTCGACAACAGCCCACAGAAATCGCTGGCGCACAAGCAGCGAATGGCCTGTCCACCGCAAGTACATGAGCCGTGGAAACGGCTGGGCCATGAGCCTGTCCTCGGCCAAGTCGAGCATCTCGCCAAAGATTGACAGCAATATGAGCCTCGCGCGCGGATAGCTTGCAGGAGGCGGCGCTTGGCGCTTTAATGGCCATCTGTTGAAACGACTGAAGTGAGCGTGCTGGGAGCAAATCAACGTGCGGGGGGACTGTGCCCCTGACCGCGTAGCACGAGCGGCGTTCCAGTGCACAACTCTGGAACGTAAGCAAGTCCGACTTGAGCACCTCAAATGTAATCGCTGATGTGATGACAACAGACATCTTAAGCACCAAGAACACACGTGGCACGATCCCCGAGCCCCGAGCGGGAACAGCCACGGCATAGTGCAATTTTTTTGGCAACGTTGCGTGGAAGAAGCGGGAATCGATCGTGCTGACCGGTTTAGAGAGGACCGCCCATTGTTGCGTGCCATAACGATGCTGAGTGTAGTGGACCAGGGTCACGAACACGCCTGAGAGCCGGATGAGCGCATGCGCAATGATGCGGAAAAACCCCGGACGAGCACGAAGGTGCGACAGCGGCAGAATCTGATCCCCACAAAACAGACTGGTCACAATCCAGGAATCAACTCTGCGGGCAGGTCATGGGGTAGCTTGACATCGTAAACTGCGGGAGCAGCAGCAGTAGCAGCAGAAGCAACAACGACAGCAGGCGTTGTCGCCATGATGGCCGAGCCAGCCATGGGCGAGATTACGACGCGACGCGTCGCGAGCAGGTCGAGTCAACTATAGTAGTTGCAAGAAGGGCGAGGCCATGACGACAACAGCAACCAAGGCCATAAGTTATCTGGATGAATGTTGGGCGGGAGCGGAATGCGGGTAGTTGTTGAGAATTAATCTCGGTCGATTTTGCTCAGTGCAGATGCGCATGTTCAGATAAGCCAAGCAGAAGGACTCTTTCAACACGCGCCAAGACGCTTCTGTCGATGCCAGCTGACAAGCCAACAAATCGATCGACTGACATCCACTGTTACACTTGTCAGCAGCTCAACTACGAAACTGAACGGAAGAAGTCAACTTGGGGTTGATGGCTGATGGTTGATGGTTGGTGGTTGGTGGTTGATGGTTGGTGGTTGGTGGTTGATGGTTTGGAACGCTCGGTCGATGCTGATCTTTTTGGCCGAGGCCGAATCGGACCCCACCACGACTTCGAGGAACGACCCAGTCGATACCGATCGGCCACCACCACCAAGCGGCAGCGTAAGGCGCGAAGCCGCGGCAACCCACACACGACCTGTCGCCAATTACCCCGCTCAACCGCGACTAGCCGGTGGTCATGGCCGAGCTCGACAGCAAAACGACGCTATGACCGACTCTTTGGCAGCCCCGCCTTGCGGCGCGCCCAGCAGACCCTGGGCAACCGACAGCATGGGCGGCCACGCGGGTTCCAGCAAAGTGACAGTGGAGGATGTGTCAGTATTGCATGCTATGCCGGGACCGCGTCATCGGCCGCGCAGTCGCCACCAAATAGGCCAATGGCAACGATGCCTCACGAGTGGTGCGGCAGCGACGAGCATGCCGACGGCCGAGGGCAAGGGCCGGCTGCCCGCGCGCAAGATTCCGCAGCGCGCGAGCAAGAGCAAGGCCGATACTGCGGCCGCGACCGCGACTGCGGCAGCGTCGGCTTCGACGCCGTCTGGTTTGCCACGCCGATCTCGAAATGTATGCAGAAAGTGAGCGCCAAGACGACCGAGGCCGCGGATACCGTCAATGGTGCAGCATACCGTGCCATGGACGCGGTCCAGGGCGTGGCCAAGACAGCCGCGGCCAAGGTCCAGCTGGAAATCCAGGGCAAGACGACGAGGAGCTCGTTCAAGGCGCGGGTGGCCAAGTCGCGCGCAGAATCGCCGGGTGCGGGTGAGGCCTTCTGGTCTGGTATGCTCGCGCTGGGCGGCGTCAACCGGAACACGGTGGGAAATGGAGCGGACATTGGGGAAAAGCCGATGAACGCGGAGCTCGACACCATCATCGAGACGGACTGCGGCGAAAATTGGGGCGATCCGGATGAGCGCCGTGCATGAAGGAGCCCACGTGCCGCGTTTCTTTGTGTCGGACGAATCGCTGCGCGCCGTCATGGGCATTCGTGTTGGCAAGCGAGAGACGACGACAGACTGGGCAGCGGGTGGACGTGGACATGGGAGTGGACTGGACTGGGCGAGACGAGACGAGATGAGACGATACGTTTGGCGGTTGGGCCATCGCTGGGAGGGCCTCGTGTGGGGATGTATGTGCGTGCTTGCGTGATCCACCCCGCGTGTGGATAGTTAGCAAGGTAGCTCGGAACGGTAATGTACATGTCCAGGTTGTATTTGCAGTTGACATGCAGCCGCACGATAACAATGGCAGCACTTTGTTTTGCCCTTTTTTGTTCTAGACCGCCGCGGATCCGATGCACTAAATGGAGGGAGACTCATGATTTGATTGATACTTTCTGGATACTGCTGCCGTCGAGCATCAGCGTCGCCCATGCGTGCGTCTGGCGGCGACTTTGGCCTTTCCTCAGTTGTACATCATGCGGTGGACGACATGTTAGTGGGCCAGTACGCGACCAACTCATCCGGCCCCACCCACCTCCTTCCAAATCACAGCGCGTCCCTGTCTGCATGCTGTGTGCCGAGCATCCGCGAAATGTGTCTGGTGCGCCAGCGATGTGCGCGCAGAAAACTAGATTTTCATTTACACAAAAGCCCTTCCGATGCGATTTCATCGGCACGATCCTTGACCATGCCACCCTGCGTGGGCATAACCGGTACGAGCATACCCGGTACGACAACCCGGATCCCACTTCAATCATCCTTCTTACTCGCGGCCTGCACGACACTGTGCCCCTCCTCCTCGGCGCGCCGCGTCTTGAGCAAGTCGTACTTCTTTTCGAGCTCGTTGTACTTGTCGGAGAGATTCATGTACTGGCGGTGGTTGTTGTCGGCCTGTTTTTTCAAAATCTCGGTCTTGGCCGCGACAGCTGCCTCGACCTTCTCGTCAAAGTTGTCGGCAGGAGCCGACGCGGCGGGCAGGGCCTTTTCCTTTTGCAGCTTGTCGTTCTCGTCGAGCAGCTGCGTCACTTGGCGACTGTTGTTGGCGGCTTGCGCGACGAGCGCGGCGAGTTTGGTTTCGGCACGGACGACTTCGACAAGAAGGCCGCGCAGAACGTTGATGACACTATCGGGATGGGTTCGCTTGGATGTGAGTGCGTGGAGAAAGGACGCGTGGGATTGCTCTCAACAAGCGTTGTCGAGTTCGTGACGTACAAGAGCAGGAAGAGGGCCGAGCCGGTCAGATACATGCTGGACACAGGAACGGTGGCGGCGTCAGTTTTTGGCCATTCACTGGGACCGCCGACACGTCGCAATCGCGCAGACGTACTTGCGCTGGGCCTGGAAGAGCTTTGCGCGCGGGTCCATGTCATTGATCGGGTAACCGACATGTTGGTGGTGGTGGCTGTCAATCTCGACGCCGTGGTGCTGCTGCGAAAGCCTGTACTGGCGCAGCGTTGCGTCTAGGGTGCATCGTCGGGTCAGCGTGTGCGCAAGGATGCCCATGTGTCGGCTCCGAGATGCGCCGTCGGCGTACCGGCAAAGTTGACGGCGAGGAAGCTGGAGCAGGTCGAAAAAGGAGGCACATGTCAGCCGGAGCGTCGACTTCACAACGGCCAGAGCGCGCAAGGACGCGTACATGGCGAGGAACCAGAATGGGACCGAGGCCTGCTTGGCAAGGGCCGACTCGGTCAGGAGACGCGCGAGGGCCTTGCGCGCCTTGGCTGGCAGCGGGATCTGGGGAAACTCGTCGATTTAACGCGTTAGAACTTGGACAGCGCGTTGCGTTCCAGGGCGCGCCGTTGGTGGTGACGCTGGTTCGAAGTCGACTTACCGAGAGCAGCACGACGACGACGCCCTCGACGGCAAGCACGGCAAATGAGATTTGGTTGGCGAGCGACATGGTTGGTTGATGGTTCGCGGCGTCGGTTCAGGGCGCGTTGGTGCCGGGAGCGCGATGCGTGAGGGCCTGGTGTGGGTGGGCGTTGGTGCTGATCCAAGGGCGTGTCGGTGCAGGCGCGGTGCCGGTGGTGCAGATCGCGTCGACGGCGGTGCGTATCGTATCGGTGAGACAAGAGAAGAGACAGATGCGGTCGCGTGCGCGTCGTGTTGCCGGCCGTCTTCGTTTTCAAGGCCTCAGTGGATGTTCGTGGATGTTCGCGTGCCAGGTCAGGGGCAGATGCCAGCCGCGCCGGCGCGGGCCGAGCGTGATTTGTGCGTGATGGCACGACACGCTGCGAGACAAGTCAAGCCGAGATATTCTCTTTGGCGGCCGGAGTTCGACCCCTGCCGGAACCCGGCTGCACCGCGCACTTGGTGCCGCCGCCGCTGATCTGCTGCTCTGCTGCGCGTGCTCCTGCCCGCAAGACGAGTCGCCCGACCCGCCAACTCACGGCAATCTCAGGCATCCGCCGGCAGCTACCTCCCACTGCAGGCATCTGCACCCCCGACGAGCCCGGGTCGACGCACACCTCCAACGACGCCGGCGACTCCATATCCCGTCGCGCTTCCTCTGCAGCCACGCGCCCCTGTTGCCGCGCGCTCGCCCTGCACGCTCCGCCGAGTTCTGGCCTCGACATCCTCGGCCCGACATGGCCGATCCGGCCGCAACCGATAGCTCGCCGTCCACCGACGTCGTCGCTCCGGATACGATACCCGACGATGCACCGGCGCCGACCGACCTTGACGCTCCCGCCACCGAGGACCTCGGTACAGGCGCACCGCTCGCCCCTATCGCCGATACCGACGCAGATGGCGACGCGACGGGCCAGGCGCGCCGCATGATCCAGGTCGCCATGGCCAAACTCGACTCGTCCGTCTTTGACGCCGCCGCGCCGCCACCGATTCCCGAGGAGGAGGATACGGCGGGTGGGCTCGACGCTGCGATGGCGACGGCTGCGCTGCCGGCGCGTGCGCCGCGGTGGGGCAGCAGTTCCGGTGGCGAATTACCGACCGGAGACGGCGGGGTTATGGACGGGAGTGAAGATGTGGGGAGCGGGCCGTTTGCCGATATCATGTCGGCCGCCGCGGTTGCCGCGGGCGGCGACGTTGACGAGGATCTCGCCGTCATGGACCCGGACAACGTACGGCGACCTCGAGGTTCGGATTGGTGGTTATGAACGCACTGCTGACGGCCGTGATTCTCGGTTTGTAGCCGCTGATGCGTCGCGTGCAAGACGCACTCACCAAGCAGCTCTCGACCGCCGACGAGCAGCTGACGCTCGAGCTGCGCGAAAAGGTACCCGTTACCCATGTTTTGCCGTTCCCAAATGTCATCGTGCCCTCGCCAACACACTCATCCACCCCTTCGATCCACAGGAAGAGGACCTGCGCAAGTCCAAGGTGCGCCGCGAACAAGTCGGTGTCGAGCTCTACGCCCTGCAACAGCAACTCGCCAAGGCGCAATCGCAACTCGAATCCGCGCACCAGGCCTACGCGGTCATCAAGACGCATCGCGAAAAAGCCGAGGCGACGGCCAAGTCCACGCGCGACAAGTACGCGACGCACCGCGGCCAGCTCACGAAACAACAACAGGCGCTCTCGGCACGTAAAGGCGAGCTCGAAGTCCTGTCCCGCACCCTCGGCCAGATTCAGCTGTTTCACGAGGAGATGAAAGGCAAATTGTCGACGACGCGCCGCGTCACGCTCAAGGCCGAGGAGGACTTGGTCAAGCAGGAGGCCGAGAAGCGCAAGCAGGACTTGTATATTCACCAGTTAACGCAGCGGCTCGAGGCGCTCAAGGATCAGCGCAGTACGCTCGACGCGCAAATTGGCGACCAGAAGCAGGATATGGCGCGGTTGCAGGAGACGATTCAGGACGCCAATACGGAGATGGAGGTGCTTGCCCGTTTCTCGGCGATGAATTCGTTTCACCTCGGTCTTCTTCCTGACCCGCTCGACATCGTTCTAGGCGATCGTCTTTGAAAAGCGCCAGCTGCTGCACCAGTGGAAAAGCAGTTTGATCAGCATGCAGCGGCGGCAAGACGTGCTCGGGCAACTCGAGCAGGCCGTGTTCAAGGAAAAGGAGCGGCTGCTGCACATGGACAATGAGCTCGCCGGGTTCAAGCACGCGCTCGCGCAAGTCGCGACCGAGAACGAGACGTTGACAATGCTGCACGACAAGCTCAGCACGGAATCGACGTTGCTCTCGGCGCAGATTAAGCAGCTCGCCGAGCGCCGCGACACGCTCAAGCACGAATATGGCGTCGTGCAGCGCAGTCTTGACGCGTACGAGGCCGAGCTCAAGCAGGTCGCGCACCACCGGCAGTCGCTCGTCAATGAGGTGAATGCGCTCAAGAAGCAGTTGGGCACGGCGCAGCAAAAGGCGGTCAAGGTGGAGCGCGAGATTGCCGAGCAGATCCAAAACGAACTCGGCCTAGATAAGAGCATGCAGGGCACGCTCAAGGACGCCAAGAAGCTGACGCAGGTGATTCACGACAAGGAGGCCATGATTGCCGTGACCGAGAACCAGGTCGCGCAGACCAAGATTGAGGCCGCGACCATGACCGATACGCTCGTGCAGCGGCGGCGCGACTTGGCCGATCTCGATGCGGTGATTCAGGCCAAGAACGGCACGATTGAAAAGTACGAGCTCGAGATTCGGCGCGGCAACGACGAAATGGCCAAGAAGCAGTCGGAGATCGACTTGCTCAACAAGAAGCTCAACCAGATATTGCAGCAGTCGACCGACGAGGCGATTGGGCCCATGGAGGCGACGATCCACAACTTGACCAAGTCGATTGCTGCCAAGGAAAAGGAGTGCTGGGACCTGCAGCAGTTTTGGCTGCGCAACCAGAACGAGCTCGTCGTCACGGCCAAGAAGGCCAGCGACTTGGCCGAGACGATTGGCAACTTGCGCATGCGGCTCACGATCTTGTCGCGCAAAAAGGCAATGCTCAACCAGGCGTTTGACGCCGAGGAGGGCGAGATCAAGTTCCACCAGCGCAACATCAAGGCGCTGCAAAACGACATGGTCAAGATCAACACGCTGTTGTCGCGGCAGACGTCGGTGCAAGCCGATCTCGAGGAGGGGAATCTTGGCGTCGAGCAGGAGTTTCGGTTCCGGTTGCGGGTACGCTTCCGTTACTTGCTTTGTTCTTTGCGCGAGCGACCATTGTTCTCTGACCCCTGTCGACCGTCGATT
Organism: Allomyces macrogynus ATCC 38327; assembly: GCA_000151295.1. NCBI lineage: Eukaryota > Fungi > Blastocladiomycota > Blastocladiomycetes > Blastocladiales > Blastocladiaceae > Allomyces > Allomyces macrogynus. Next base: position 25,132 of record GG745350.1, on the reverse strand, counting down.
CCAATCGTCTTCTAGGAAGCCGAAATGGAGGCCGTGCGCATGGAGCAGCAAGTGCGCGACTTGCAAACCGAAAAGGACCGCGCGCTCGGCGGCCTGCTTGACATGGAGCGGCAAATCATGCTGTGGGAAAAGAAGATTCAGCTGGCCAAGGAGACGCGCGAGGCGCTCGACCCGAACATTGGCGCGCAGGAAATCAAGGAAATGACGCTCGAGATTCATCGCATGGAGTTGCGGCTCAGCAATCTCGAAAAGCTGCAGGAAAAGCTCGTCATGGAAATGGAAAAGGGCGTCGTGCGCCGCGAAACGATTGCGTTGCGATCCAAGTTGCGCGGCAAGGGCTACACGCAGGCGACGCTCACCAAGGCCATCACGGATCTTGGCAAGCAGCTCAAGGGCACGTTGACGGACTTGAAGGACTTGGATGCGGATACGGCCGCGGTGCAGGGGGCGCTCGATCGCGTGCGCGCGCAGATCAGCGATGCGCACGCGCGGCTTGCGGCGTTGCGCGACCGGCACCGCACGCTCGTCGATGAGATTATCGTGCTGCAGGACACGAAGTTGGCCGCGTTCACGACGATTGCGATGATGCAAAAGAAGGCCAAGCGGTACCAGAGCGTGCAGGAGGGGAAGTACACGTTTGTCAAGGCCGACGCGGGCGAACGCAACGCCGAGCTGACCAAGCAGTTGGAGCGACTCGACAAGGTGGACAAGGCACTGCACACGGTTGTGGTACGTGACGGGCGGTTTTCGTGGTGTCACAGGCCAACAATCGTGTCGCTTGCTAAACCGATCGCCGCTTCGCTAGGCCGACTGTCCGCACGAGCTCGTTGCCACGGGACGAAGCCTCGACGTGTTCTTGACTAGCGCACGGCATTTTGTCTCGGGGTGAGCGTTGGGGGTGATCGGACTTGCGCGAGGACTCGTGGATTGCAACATAGTACAATAGACTGCATTCTTCTCCCTCATTTTTGTCGGTTTGGTGCTTGCGCACCAGAACTCGTTCAGCGACAGGGCAAATTATATAACACGGTGCTCCATTCACGGTGGGGTGAGAGCAATGACGGCAAGAGTGGCTGGCGAGGGTGGCGGAGACAAAACTGAGGAAGAGAGAGCGCGCGCGTAAAGGAAAGCCGACGGGCCGCGCGGGGAAAACGGGAACGAGCGAACAGAGCGGGCAGGTCAAAATACGAAAGGACCGAAGCGACCAAAAAGAAATATGTTTTGCATCTACTACGCAAACGAGCGCTTATGGATAATGTCGGGGTCCTCCTGGTACTCTTCGGCGCTGACCCACATCTTCTTGAAAGTCGACAGCGAGGCCAAGATGGACCCACCAATCCACGTCGAGTACTTGCGTTCTGGTGGCGCAAAGATCTTGATCTTGACGTCGCGCTGGTCCTTGCTCGACGACAGCTTCTTGACCTCGGTCAAGAGACGGTCGCCAAGGCCTATTGAGAGAGGGGAAGCGAGCGTTCAGAGTGAGCAAACCGAAACCAGATGGGCCGAAACACGCGCGCGCGAAAAAAAAAGAAAGCGAACCCTTGAATAAGGTCGTGCCGCCGCTCAAGACGAGATTACTGTAGAGGTTGCGGCGCAGGTCGAGATCGGCTTTTTGAATGCAATCGACAATGACCTGGTGCATGCCCGGGTACTCGAGCCCAATCAGGTCCGGGTTGAAGAGAATCTCGGGCGCCTTGAACCGCTCCGCACCCAACTTAATGACGCGGCCGTCGGGCAAAATAAACTCGTCGGGTCCTTTAGCGGCCATACCGGGGAGCGCGGCCGAGGCAAACGCGCCGGCGATAAACTCCTTTTCCTCCTTGATTGGGTTTTGCGAGATATAGCACGTCTTTTCTTTGATGACGCGCACGACTTCCATTTCGGCCGACGTGTGGAACGCGTAGCCGTTTTTGCGCAGCAGCACTTGCAGGTACTGCGTAATGTCGCGGCCGGCCACGTCGATGCGGCGAATGGCGTGCGGGATGGCGAAACCGTCGTAGACGGGCACGGCGTGCGTGACGCCGTCACCCGAGTCGAGCACGAGACCCGTCGTTCGGCCGGATGCGTAGCTACATGCGGTTCGAATAGGTCGTGATGAGCTAAGTTCCAAGTCGCGTGAATGGAAGTGGAGGCGGGATCGTACAGCGAGAGCACGGCCTGTACGCTCATGAACATGGCGGGCACGTTGAAGGTCTCGAAAATGATCTGCGCAACCTGCTCGCGGTTCTTTTTCGGGTTGAGCGGCGCCTCGGTCAAGAGGACGGGATGCTACGCGGGATGTGGAGAGAGTGGTCAGATACGCGCTAAAAGAAAGGAGGACAACCACATCAATCGCGAGCGCCGCACGCACCTCCTCGGACAAAGTCTTCAGTTCCTCGGTGTACATGTAGTCCCAAATGCGCTCCATGTCCTCCCAATCGGTGACAATGCCGTGCTCCATTGGGTAGTTGATGCGCAGCAGACCGCGTAGTTCCTGGGCCTTGCGGCCGATGAACGTGTCCCCCTCGACGGCGCCGGCCATGATGCGGAGGTGCTTCGGGCGGCCGACACTGGAGAACGAGGAGGGCACGATTGCGCGGTGAGCACCGGTACGTGGGCGGCAGAGTCGCCATGAAGAGCGCAGCGGGCCGGAAGATCGGGCAAAAAAGAGCGGGTACCGACCATGATGGGAAAAACGACTTGGGCTGCTCGTCGCCGGCAAACCCAGCCTTGATGACACCAGAGCCCTACGTAGAGCAAGTGCCGAGAAACAGAGTGTGAGAGGGCGCATTCGTCGTGTTGTGATCATGGGCCGGTGGGCGCCAGCGGAAGTTGCGGCGGGGGCGGGGCGGGCGAGCGAGCAGGCAAGCATTGGGCGGGGCCAAGCAGTGTCTTCCGGTCGTACATTGTCGATGACGACGGGCTGGTTGGTGAGGACGTCCTCAAACTCCATGGCGGCGACGGGTCAGGTCACAGGCGACGGAGTGAGCGCGTGCGGGACCGGGTGCGAGAAACAGGTCGAGTTGGCGGCGCAAAGACACGTGGCGTGGACCCAATCGGCAGGTCCAACGGGATGCAGGCCGGTTGCAGCGAGTGTGGGCCGTTGGTGCCTGCAGCGTTGGCTGGCTGGTGTTGCTCGGCGTCGCCTGGCTTTGCGGAGTTGGCGCGATCGCTGGAGTGCGAATTGGACGGCGAGGAGACTGAGGAGCGCGCGTCGTGGGCGGGCACAGGCTGCAGCAAGTTGGCGGCGGTCCGAGGCGGCGTGGCGAGCGTGGCGACGCGGTCGCTGGTGAGGTCGGTCGCGGTGGAGGAGGAGGTGGATGCCGTCGTGCCGCCACCGTGCAGCCAGCTGGTGGTGCAGGCAGCGTGCACCGTGCTCCAAGGGCAGATCTGTCAAGCCGGCGCGCAGTGGGGCAGTTTGGGCTCGCGGGCGAACGCGGGCGGGCGCGGTTCGTGTGCGGCGCGTGGCCAGGTCAGGCCAGTTCGTGTGCGTCTTCGGCGCATCGTGCAGCCAAACAGTTTGTGTGTTCTCCAAACACACGTGCCCCATGTGAGCCGCACGCCAAAGTCTCGTGGCGCAGGCCTGCCATCGGGCGTGGCAGTGACGCGGACGCAGCTCCACCTCATCCCCGCGCAAGGCGACCACGCCGACCAGCACCTGCACGCTGGCCGTGATCCACGACTTGACCGCGCACGACACCGCGGCGCGACCACCCGCACAAGTCGGTCCCGACGCTGCCGAGACCACCGCCGCCGCTCCCAGCTCGCCGAACGACGCGACGCCGCAGCCGCGTCGTCCACGACCACCAGCCCGCCGGTCGCGCTCAACCAAAATTGCAACGCTGCGCCGGCATCTCTGCGACTCGTGCGCCAACGAATTATCGCTGTCTTCCCACTCTTCTCCACCGATCCTCGCGCCTCAACATGGCCACATTTGGCGGCCTCGGCGGCCTCGGTGCGGCCGCGCCTGGCCAGGAAAACGCCAAAGACTTTGAAGTACGCGCGGCTTGCTCTTCCAAGGCCGCGTGTCGAACGCGTCAAGCCGTTCCTAAGTCCCGATCGCTCACGTCCACTCTGCCCTTCGCCGTATCATGTAGCTTCCCGGCCAGTTGACCGACGGCATCTCTGACCTGCACTGGTCGCCAAGGGCCGACATGCTCGCTGCCGCATCATGGGACAACCAGGTGCGCATTCTTGCTGTGTTGACGCGGCGGTCTCGAGTCGTTGCGCTTCTTGGAGCCTGACCGAGTCTTCGTCCGCCTTCTTCTAGGTCCGCATCTGGGACGTCAACGTGCAAACCTCGCAGGCTATCCCACGAACCATGTTTGCTCTCGACGGGCCGGCTCTTTCCTGCCGCTGGACCTCGGTGCGTCACGCTTCTCGTAGACTCTGCGCTTCTACTAAACCGGACATGCTGCTCACCGACCTGTTCTGATCCTGACCTAGGACGGCTCCAAGGTCGTGGCCGCCGGTGCTGACAAGACGGCCAAGCTCTTTGACCTGCAGTCGAACCAGGCCGTGCAAGTCGCAGCACACGACGCGCCCATCCGCTTTGTGCGCTGGTTTGAAGAAAACAACAACCGCGTGCTCATCACCGGGTCCTGGGACAAGACCGTCAAGTACTGGGATCTGCGGTCCCCGACGCCCGTCGGTACCGTGAACGTCGGCGAGCGCGTCTACGCCATGGACGCCTTCGGCAACCTGCTTGTCGTGGGCACGGCCGACCGCAAGATCCACGTCATCAACCTGTCGACACCCGGCAACATTTTCAAGACCATCGAGTCGCCGCTCAAGTGGCAGCTGCGCACTGTGGCCTGTTTCCCGTCGGGCACCGGGTTCGCGCTCGGGTCTATTGAGGGCCGCGTCGGGATCCAGTACATTGACGACAAGAACAAGGCGTACGTATATTTGACCTTCTTGATGACGCGACGGAACCAGCCGACTCTGACCCACGCCTTTTGCCTCGGACAGCGATAACTTCTCGTTCAAGTGCCACCGCGACTCGGCGCAGCCGCCGAACGTCTTCGCCGTCAACTGCATTGCCGTGCACCCCGGTTACGGCACGTTTGCGACGTGCGGGTCCGACGGCGCCTTCCACTTTTGGGACAAGGACGCGCGCACACGCCTCAAAATGTTCACCAACGCTGGCAAGGGCGTGCCCATCTCCGCGGCCGCGTTCTCGGCGCAGGGCAACGCGTTTGCGTACGCCGTGTCCTACGACTGGTCCAAGGGCCACGAGCACTACCAGCAGGGCGCGGCAAACGTGATCAAGATCCACGCCGTGCAGGACGCTGACATCAAGAACCGGCCCAAGAAGCGCTAGGTGCGTGAATGGGGGAGCGTGGTGCGTGATGCGGTCGCGACGCGTCGAGAGAGCGAGCAAGACGTGTCGGGAAGTGGGTTGTTGGGATTCGGGTTTGATTCTTGTGTTTCCTTTCGTTTCGTGGTTATCTTCTTCAGAAATATCACCAGTGCATTGGTTTTGGGCAGCGAACGTTTGGCTCTGCGATGCATTGTCGTCCATCGTCAGCGACTGTGTCAGCGCCAGCGTCGTGGCCGCGTCGCATGCGCCAGTGCCCATGGCTGTCTGGCCAAGCCTGGTCGGTTTGGTCGCTGATCACCCGTCAAGTCAATCCGCGAGATTGCGACGCCGAGCCGGGCCACCTTCACCTCCTTCAAGCACCAACGTTCAACCATTCCAATAATCACAGGTTGCCGCACTTGATGCTCGATTGTGATTGCGCTCGCTCAACACCGTCCATAGCGATCGGCACCCCGAATCTCGCCAACCGCAAGTACGGATCCAAGCTCAGCGATCGCACGCACACGCGCAACCACCAAGATCACGACTACCAGGACCGCTGCCGACACGAACTCAAGGCCGCATTTCGCCGCGGTGGACTCGATGCACTTCTCGACCAAGAACGCGCACCCTTGCTCGCTGCGCCGCCGCGCAAGTGTTCATGGCGCCGCACACCGGCTCCACAGCGACCAGCTCACGCTCGTTCTGGCTTTGCTGCTTCTCCTGGCCGCTACTACGGGCGCAGAAACACAAGCGAAGCGACGCACGCTCTTTTCGTGCTTGCCCGTGGCCGACGCGGCATCGTTTGGCTGGGTCGGCCTCTCTGCGCAGGACCCGAGCCAGCCTGTGATCCAGCAGCAATCCGCGCGCATTACCCTGGAAATTAACCCATGGTTGAGGTAATACACGTCCCGGCGTGTCGAGGTCGCGATTATCGTACCGACTCTTTATTCCCACGCGCATTCTGACCAAGCCGATCCGGTTCACGACGTGTAGCGCAAACGTGACAACGTACGTGGCTGCCCTGCTCCTCCAAGATGTCATGGGCGTAAACGTCTCGCTCAGCGAGTACGGCGACTATGAAAATACGTTTGGGCGCATCGCCACTGGGCGCGTCGACGCTAACCTGGAAACGTGGCCCAATGCTCGGGTCGCGCTTTACCAGCAAGTGTGTTTGCTTCCCCGATCCTTCGCTGTTGCGCAAAATCCGATCGCTCGACTGGAGCTCACCGCCCCGAAATGACCGCAATAGTACGTCGTGCAGCTCGGCGCCGTCGAGGACCTCGGCCTGGTAGGGTACACGGGCAAGTCGTCGTGGTATATACCGACAAGCGCCGTGAACGCCAATCCGAGCAAGATCTTCGACTCGTGGCGCTCTTACTACCGCGCCGATGTCCTGGCGCTGCTTCCGCTCGCGGGCACGACCACGCCCGCGCGCAAACCTGACGGGTCGTGGTTATGCGACACGGCCACGTTCCCGTACTGCACCAACGGCATGTTCGTTCCGCCGCAATGCCAAGGAAATCCGGCGACGCCGTGCCGCGAGTTTTGGGTCTGTTTCGCTGTCACTCCCGCTCATCGCCGTGGAGGTTCATGTTTTGACGACGTCGACCATCACTAGTCCATTCTCCCGACATTGAGCCCAGGATCCAACGAGCAGCGCATCATTTCCCTCAACTTGCCGCTTGTTGTCGTCTACCTCGGCTACGACTTTCTTCCGGCCGTGCAATCCTGCGCTGCGCAAGGGTCGGCCTGCATCTTCTACTACTGGAAGCCCGAGGTGCTTGTCTCGACCACGGCCTTGACGCGCATCAACCTGCCCGAGTACTCTTCGACGTGCCTCGGCAATTTTTCGGCCACCCGAGTCGGCCAGCCGGGGAACAGCCTGACGTGCGACTGGACCGTCGAGCTGCTCGCAAAGCTCGGCCGGCCGGCGCTGGTGACCGAGGCGCCGCACGTCTACAATTTGCTCCGGTTTCTCACGTTTCGCGACGTCGACATTGATGCATTGCTCGCCGATTTGGCGCGGACCAGCTACGAAGCCGGCAACGCGGCGTGTAACTGGATCATGGCGAACCGCAATATCTGGTCATCATGGATTCCGGCGCCGCCCGCAGACTACAGCACGTTTTGCGGATTTATTAGTCGCTCTCGGCTCCCTGACGCACTTGCTCATCACTTTGATCTCCAACGTTTCTGTCATCATCACCCGAAATCGCAGTCAAGACCCTCGAGCAGATCGAACCCAATTCCCCGCTCTCGGCCTCGCTGCTCACAGCCACGGCGGGCGTTGCCGTCGCCGCGATTCTATCTGCCGGCGGGCTCGTCCGCTTCGCGCGCCACGACCCGATCGTGCAGCAAACGCCCGTGTACCAGTGGCTCGTGGTCGTATCCGTCCTCTTGGCGGGCGGGTCGGTCGCAGCCCTCCTCGTCCCAGCCACGACCGACATCTGCATCGCGCGCACGTGGCTGCTCGCCATGGCTTGGACCATTTTCCTTGGCGCGACGACCGTCAAGACGTGGTACACGTACCTGACTTTCGGAAACCGGCGCATGTCCGTGAACCCGCCCGCACGCCGCGTCCTCCTCCCAGCCGTCGGCATCGCCGTGGCCCTCGACGCGACAATGCTCGCGGCATGGACAGCGCTCGCCGACCCAGGACCGACGGCGACAACCGTCTCAGCAAAGACATTTACGCTCGTGTGCCGCCCGCGCGCAACAAAATCCACGGCGTACGCGCTCACGACGGCGCTCTACGTCTTCCACAGCCTGCTACTGCTCACGGCCGCGCGCACGGCGCGCCGGATCCGTCGCGTGCGGCTGCCGTTTCGCGAGAACCGCGCCGTTGCTGGGGTCATGTCGGTCGTGCTTGTTGCGGGTGTTGTCGCAGGGTCGGTGTCGCTGTCGCCATCGGTGACGTACCTGGCCGAGGCCGTCGTGCAGGCGGTCGCGACGATTGTTGCCATGGGGACGGCGTTGGGCGCGCTCGTTCTACGGCCGATTTGGGAGGCGCACAAGGCCGCCAAGAAAGGCGGGGCCAAGGCGAAGACGGGCGCTGACGGGAAGAGCGGGGCGAGCGGCGGGAGCAAGTTTGAGACGCCGCGCGTCGCATCGTCGACGATTTTGGAGAGCGCGACGTTGCCGTCGACGACTATCGAGGGCCCGTCCAAGGGGATCAATTTGCGGCCAGTTTTCGGGTCGGCGGCGGGAACGGGCTCTGGTGCCGACGACCGGCCGGCCAACGGCGACGATCCAACTGCTGTCATGGTACGGTTTCTCGCTGGTATACTTGTTGTGCACGCGCACAACATGCTCACTGACCCGGATCACTGCAGGCGACGCGCGTCGGCATTAACTACGCCATGCAAAAGGTGTCGGGGGTGTTTCGGACCTGGACCGACGTGCATTTATTGCTGTTCAGCTCGCCGTGTCCGGTCCTGCTCATCGCCAACGTCAAGGATCAGGTGCGCGGCCACATTTTTTTTCTCCACTCCGGCGCGACTTGGACGGAGCGACTGATCCACCTTTGTCGTCTGCCGCCACAGAGTGCGCCGTGCCGCGCCTACACGACCAACCTGCAAGCGGCCAAGATTGACGCCAACTTGGCCAAGACGTTCCCAGGCTGCTTTTTGCTGCGCGTCGACGGCACCGGGTGGATCGTGCAAACGACCGACGCGGCTGCGGCCGACAATTGGGTCGCCGAGATTGAAACCATTTTCAAGGATGTCGCTGCGACGCATTCGCCCGCGCAGTCGATGAGCATGAAGTTGTGGTCAGCCACGGCCAATAGCGGTGGGGGTGGGGTTGGGCGCGCCACGGCGCGCGCGGGGTCACGGTCGCGCGGAGGGTCGACTGTTGGTTGAAAACGGAGGACTTGCGCAAGGCCTGGTTGGGACGGGATAGGCAAACGAGCAGACATCTATTACTTTCAACGAGCATCTGATTTGGACTCGAGGCGCTTGAGGGGGAGGGTCATCAAAACGAAAAGAGAATGTGAAGCAAAACGAGCATCTACAGCGACGCGACAAACGAAACCAAAGGCAACCAAATCGAGTCTCGTTCACTTCGTGCCGGCCAAAGACGGCTGCGAAACGACTGCCTGTTCATGAGTTTGCACCGGATCCAGATGCCAGACTTGCTTCAGCGGCTGCACCGACGGGGTGCGTCATCGCGCTCGCATGCGCCCGCGCCGGCCGAGCGTGCGATCCCGATCCGGTGCGACGGATCGTCACCGGCTTGTTGTCATCTTCAATCGTGAACCGCGGGAACACGCCGCGCACCTGGTCCATGTCGAGGTTCCGGCCGAGCACCCACCCGTCCGATAGGATGCGCTCCACGAGCATATTGTCGCCACGCAACACTGACACTTCGTCGTCGCGGCGCGCCAGGTACGGCGCCGTCGCGCGGTACCGCGCGCCCACGACCAGCGTCGTTGTCGACGGATCGGCGTCGACCGAGACGGGTTCGGCGGGGGCTGCAGCGGCGGCGGTATTGGACGACGACGGCGTCCACAGAATTGACCCGGCCGATGAAATGCGCTGGATGAGTCGCGAGGGTGGACGGTGCCGCCGCGCGCCGGGTCCATGGCCGGTGCTCGATCCGGCCGCGCTCGCAGTCGGGTTCACGATCATGCCGGACGAGGCAATGCGTTCGAGGAACTGCGATGGCCGACGCTCGCGCAGGTGCGGCGGCAGAGCCTTGGGCGAGGGCGGGCCCTTCTGTGCGTCGGCTGCAGCTGGACGCTCACCGTTGCGCGCGGCGTCATTGCTGGGGGTCAGCTCGACGGTTGGAGTCGAGGATGCCGCGGTCGTGTTGCCGTCCGAACCCGACAAATCGATTTCAGATTCGGCTCGCGAAAGGGCGGGGGAGGCCGAGTCGGATCTGCTGGAGGGTGGTGCCGCCGATGGAGCAGCCGGCGACTGTGGTGGGGAGGGTGGAGACAGCACCGCGGGTGGTAACGGAGGAGAGGGCAATGACGGCGCAGGCGGTGGAGATGGTGGAGAAGGAGGAGAGGGCGCGGACAGTGCCGAGAGTGGGCAGAGCGGCGAGGGAGGATGCGGAGGAGATGGAGGGGTTGGCAGCGCGGGAGGTGACGGTGGGGCTGGCAGAGCGGGTGGAGATGGTGGAGTGGGCGGTGTCGGTGGAGCGAATGAACGCGGTGTCGTTGGGGTTCGCGGCGTCGTCGGTGTGCGCGGCGTGCCGACCGAATGCGACGGATCCGACGAGGTTGATTCGTGAAACTCGCCCATCGGTGCACTGCCGCTGCTGCTCGACGTGTCGACAGGTACGGGCGGTACGAGCTGCGCCAGCGCGGCCTGAATCTCGAGCGAGAGCGACGCGTTGAGCGTGCGCAGCGGCGGTTCGCGCCATTCCGGCACGGCCTGCTCGGCGCGCTTCATGGCCTCGGACCGCCGCTTGCGCTTGGCCCGTTCCTCGGCCGCGACGGCGGCGCTCGCGACATGCGCGGTCGGAAACCCCATGGCACCGCTGCCCCCGCCGCCCATCATGACCGGTACAGGCGCGGCGGCCGTCGGCGATATTCCCGACGCGCCGCCACCAGCACCATTGCGACGTGGAGCATGCGCAGTCCCGTCCTGTTTCTGCGCGAGCATCTTGGCGCGCGTACTGCGACGTTGCGGCGTGTACGTTTCGCCGAGCTCGGCGTTGGCCGCAGCAACGACGAGAATGCGATCGAGGTCGCCGACGATGGGCCCCGGCGGCGCGTTGAAGTCCGTCGACGAGGATTCGGACGACGTCGGCGACGTCGGCGAGGTCGGGCGCGCAGAATGACCAGGCTGCGCTTGCTTCGCATGGCGCAGATCTTGATGGCCGTGCTTGCGGTGCGCGTGGTCGGGCAGCACTGGCGGGAGCCCCGGACCGGGGGTGGCCGACCGCGTGCGTGCGGGCGTGTAGTTCGTCATGATCATGGACGAGGTGCGCGCGATATGGCGCGGGATCGGCGGGGGCGGCGGGGCCTCTGGGTCGGGCTGGAAGGGGATGGCGGCCTTGCTGGTGTGCGGAATGTCGATGGGCTTGCTGAGCGCGCGGTTGAGCGACCAGACCAGACCCACGACGGCGGCAATGCCGACAATGGCAAGGATGGCGAGCGTGGTAGTCGACGGCATCGGGGCGCTTGGCGGTTGGCGGTAAGTTGAGGTTGATCAGGCTGGATCAGGATCGTCGTGCGCTGGGTCCGCGGGCACGGGCGAGGGGCGGCCGCGTCGGGTCGATTGCAGCAAGTTTAGGTGCGCGACAGGCGCGCGACGCGTTGGGAAGTGCGTGGTGCGGATGCGGAGCACCAACCGCCAAGGGCGTCGTGACCGTGGCAGTAGGCAGCCGCAGGTCGCTCGAGCAGTCCTGGCTGCTCGCATCATCAAACTTGAAGATTTTGTCTTCGCTGGTGTTGCACGTTGCGCCACGCTGCTGCCGTTCGCAGGCGTGTGTCATGTGTGGCTCATGTGGCGTTTGCGGGCGCGCGTGATGCGCCAAGAAACGGCGTAAATCTACGGAACTCATTCGAAACCTGAAACCGCACAATCGCAGTTTGCGATGCAGTTTTGGCTTTCGCCGTGTGCGTTTCCGCATTTCTCGCATCATCCATAAGCAGACCCTGCTTCTTGAGCTGATCCCGTGCGAGCAGGCACCCGGTCCCTGCCTTTCGCCCGCTGCACCCCTCGGCACCCCCGACGTCCTCGCCGACAGCTTCGACTTGGCGTCGTCGAAATCGCACTCCGCATCGCGAGCGACAGCCTACCACTTGGCGCCATCTCCCGCAGACTGCGGCTCATTACCGCTGCTGCAGCCCCAAGCCCGTCCGGCCCCGACCCGCCGCCATGACGACCGTCAAGGACCTGTCCTCCCGTTCGCGCGGCGGCGGCGCGCCTGCCCAAGTGCGCTGCCAGCGCTGTCTCGAGCTCGGCCATTGGACCTACGCGTGCCAGAACCAGCGCAAATACGTTCACCGCCCATCGCGCACTCTCGAGTTGAAGGGCTCGCGCTCCACGGCGCGCCGTCCGACCATTGACC
>GG745351.1:953542-971771 GCA_000151295.1 Allomyces macrogynus ATCC 38327 | reverse complement strand
CCAGAAGCTCGTGCGGCTGCTGGCCGAGTCGGGCTGCTGTGAAAGAATGGAGTGGCGCGTGAGGATGGGGCGCGCTGTGTATATATGGGTATTGGTTGGCGTTATTTTTTTTTTTTTTGGCGTGCTGCGTCTTTTTGCTTGGTTGTTTTGGCGCGTGTCCTGTATCTTGTGGTCACGTAAATTGTCTTGTTGACCGGCTGCTCGCGTCGTTTTCCTCTGCCAATTACAGCACGGCAAACACTACAACGTTGGCGTTCCTGTCGCCTGGGGCGTTGGCGGCGGCGCGCGACAGGGGCATCGACGGACGGCGACTGCTCGCGGCGAGAAGCGAAACGAGTCGGGCGCGAGACAAGGCGCGATTGCACAAACGCGTCTCCCATTCTTTTTGGACGGGAAGGCCAAGCGCTGGGCAAGTGTCGGCCAAGCACGGCCAAGAGGAGCGACCGAGCGACAACAGCGCGACCACCGCCTCGCCGGCCAGCCCCGTCCTCCCTTTTATCGCGTTTTGCTCGCCTCGTCTTTCCTCTGCAACCGCTGACGACAACTTGCCGCACCGCCCACCCGACGCCGGGCCCGAATTGGCGCTGGGACGCTCGCAACCTGCAGGACTCCACCGACAACAACCAGGACCGGTCACCACGCTCTCTCTCTCCCCGGTTTCTGCGCTAAAGCCAGTCATTGACGAACCAGTACCATGACTTCGACACCACCCGACCCTGCACCTGCAGCGCCAGCGCCGCCAACGCTGCTCGGGCTGCCGCCTGAGGTCGTGTGGAACGTGTTCGATGTGAGTCGCGCTGGATTCATTGTGGCCACTTCGATGTGGTGCCATTTCGGCCTGTGAACGGATCCTCATCATTGAGTATCATTGAGTGGTGATAGTACCTCGGCGACGCCGACCTGCGCCCCCTCGCCGACATCGCGCCCTACGCAGCCATCTTGTCCTCGCGCGCGTTCGTCAACTCGCGCCGTGCCCGGCTGCACCGCCTCGTTCAATCGCTTCTCACATCCGCACCCGTCGAACCCGCTCCTACCCTTGTCCTCGATGGTCTCCCCGTCCACCTGGCCCTGCCGAAACCCGCGCGCGCCGATGCGGGCTTCCCGCCCGCGCACGGGCCACGCACGTCTACCGTGCGCCGTCTGGCCGTGCCGGACCTGGTCCACCGTCGTCTCATCCCCGGGGGCGCCGTGGCGCTCAACGTGCTCGCGAACGGCGGGTACCTGCTGGGCCCCGAACATGCGCAGCGCGTCCGCATGGCCGCGGCGCTGTCGCACTTTTTCGTGCGCCGCAAACTCGCGCGCCGGCTCGACCCTGCCGTGCGCCCGCCCGTCGAGGGACTCGTTGCGACCAACATCCTCCCCGCGCGGTCCGTCCTGCCCCTCCCACCCCCCGCCAAATCGGCGATGGTTCTCCCTGCCATGTCCACTGCGCAACGACTTGCAGCTGTGCCGCGCATCGTGCGCAAACCCGTCCTCGCGCGCGCGCTAGCCGCGCCGCTCGTCGCACTGCACAGAGCGCAGGTGCGCGACGCCCTCGCGCGCAAACTCGCGGCCCGGCCGGCATGGGACGCGGTCAAGGCGCGCGGCGTCGTGCCCGTGCACACGCTCGCCGCCCCGTGCGCCGCGTACCTGTCCTTGCTCCCGCGGCAAGTGTCACTCGCCGCGCATTTGGCGCGCGGGAAACTCGCGGGGCACTTGTCGGCGCGCCCGCGGACGCCGCCGGCGGTCGTGACCACCCGGCGCGCGTCGGTGACGTTGCCAGCGGTACCGGTGATAGGCCCGCTCCCGCCGTCGCCGACGCGGCCCGCGGGCATGGATGAGGATTTGGATGCGTTTCTGCGGAAACGCGTGCCGCCGAGTACGTTGGTTGCGCGAAACGTGCTCACGGACCGCGATGTCGCCGCGTTGCTCGCGCCCAGTGTCCAGGGCAGGATTCGGTTCTTTGAGTCGTTGGCGGTGGCGGAAGAGGAGGCCGTGACTGCCGCAGGGTGCGATTTGACGCCGTATTCGCGCGGAGCGCCCGGTACAGCTGTTGCGGCGGGCTCGTCGTCATCGTCGTCGTCGGCCAAATCGTCGCCGGCGCGCACGCTGCGCAGAGGCACGGTGTCGGGCACGGTCGCGTCGACGATTCAGCTGTTTAGCGAGATGATTTCGGCGAGCAGCGGGCAGTAGGCCCAGCAGGCCCGCCCACACGGTGGACGGCGAGGTATCAGAGGAGACGGAGGAGTGTTCATTTGTAGATACGTTAGTTAGCTTGCTCAATTTGTTCCGTTGCGCTCTTGATTTCTTGCTTTGTTCGTGTGCTCGTTTTTCTTTGTCCTCGCCCTGGTTCCCTCGAATATTCGGTACAGACAATTTTGCCCTTGCTCATGTACAAAACCCCTCTTGTTCCCTCGACACGCGCCTTCTCCACTTGACCCTCCTCCTCCACCCTCTCCACCCCCACCGTCGGCATGACCTCAACACAACTCAGCGGCACCGCGCCCTGCGCGACTACCTCCCCACCGCATCCAACCGGACTCCGTGCCCCCAGCCGTCGTCAAACTCGACCTCCACCACAACTATATCCCCAATCTGCAACGCCAATTCGTCGTCCCGCTGCGGAAGAAACGCGGAGAGCGCGACGCGCGATCGTGCGAGCCGCTGCATGCCAAGATTCCATGCCCGGATCGAGCGGCGAAGCCGCGGTCCATCGGTGCGCGTCGAACGACGACGTGGTCACGATCGACGAGACGCAGGTATACGTGACCATGGGTGGAGGTGGAGCGAGGCCGAGCGAGGTCATGGATGCGGGACGGGACGCGGCGGGCACACGCCCGGGACAGTGATCATCTCCTAGCAACACCTCCTCACTTCATGTCCTTCGCCGTACCAACAATCGAGCAAACGGCCAGCAAAACCGGTGGAGAAGGGAAAGCATTTGCTTTCGATAAAATCTATCAAAACAAAACAAGGTCTTCGCGGCTGGGTTCTGGTTTTGCACAACCGTCATGCCAGAGAAAGGACTCCGCGCTCCGTGGCCGACTTTTAAAAGACGCGCTGGAATGGACGGCAGCGAAGGCATACATACACGGTTTCTTGTGGCACGGCGTTGTGTCCCTGCTTGCGGGTGGACCATGCAGTCAACAAGGTCGCGACATCTTTTCAATCGAATTCAGCAGCTTGCAAATGCAAAACGACAATTTTTTGGGACAAGACACAACCCCCAAAATGCAACACCACGACTCGGCACTCAAAAATGGTCCCTTGAAGATACCCAGGTCGACCTGGCCGTTCGACAAGACAATGCACACGTCGCACAACGCCCTCACGACCGGCGGCGGCCCACAAAAGAAACACGCGATCCGCAACTTCCGCTTGACCCCGACATTCGTGGCGAGCACCTGGTCGCGAATCATGGCCAGCTCGTGCTCCCAATCCGGCCGGCCAAACTGCAACTACGCGCGCAGCTGCGTGATCGGATCAAAGTCGGCGCCTGCAGCATTCAAACAGTAGTTGTGAATCGCATCAAGCCCGAGCTTTTCTGTCAAATAGAGATGGCACTGAAGCAGTTGCGACGGCAGCATCGACTCGAAACTGCGCAGTTTGGCCTGGAACATTCAAACGCCTGCTTGTCACGATTCACCCAAAAGAAATCGACCTTGCGCAGCACCAAGTCCAGTTCAGTACTCGTGCGGAACCTGAGCGACTTGAGAACCGACGCGAACGGCGTCACGCCAATCCTGGCGGCCATGCTAATCACGTTATTGTTATCAAACGTGCAGTCGGTGGGGGCCGCGTACGGCCCATTGACGCGCAGTCATGGCGGGTCATGCACATTCTTCTTGTCCATGCACCCGAGCACACGCACGGCTTGTTCCATCCAGTCGCCAACAAGCTGGAGGTACACTGACGCATACCACTCCTCAGGACATGACATGAGCGTGAACGGGTGCTACTGCAAAGGCGCAACTTCAAACAGGTTGATGAAGACCCACTGGCCCAGTGCGTAGGTCATGGACGGCTTGTTGAACTGGAGTTCCATGGTGTTGTTTGGGTGCATGACGACGCACTCAATCATTGTTGGTTGCTGGCCGCGGTAGATGAACAGGAGGCACTCAAAGACATAGATCGTACAGATGAACAGTGCTTAGGACCACAAGTAGTAGGGCAGCAGTGGCCATCAGCCATCTTGACTATGAAATCGAAACTGAGGAGATGTCAGCGCTGCGACCACCATTGAACGCTTGGCGGTCAAAATTGGTGGAGAACGTCACCACCATACCAAAGCACCTGTATCCGTGGAAAAAAGAACACAATGTAAAACACAATGTGAGATGGTGTGTGAACCAAAACGCCTTAAGCCGAGAGCGCCAGGCTCGTCAGAATGGAAGGCAGAGAGCGAGTCGCAAAACAGGGTGGAGAGGAGAGGGTCGCAAGGGGATGGTGCAGCTGTTGTCCTGGGCCCGATACGGGAAGTGTTGTTCAGCGTGGTCGCGGCAGGCCATGATGAAGGGTTGCTGTTATGTTGGACGTTTGCTGCAGTGCTAGAGAGCAGCAATGAAATGAACTGCGGCCGTTCATGATCACAACTCGTTGCGAGTCGCCAGCGGTTCTTGAAGCGTTTGGAACGACCCACGTGAGTGGCGAACATCCCTGCCCATTCACTTCCTCCTCGCGTCCGCTTGTTATTCCGAGTGTTCAACGACGAGCTCACGCTCTCAAAGCTGGTGGACAAGGACGGGACGGAGGGACAGAAGTCATGTATGACGCGACGATTGCAATGGATAACCCACGAAACAACGGCGGACGACCAGACGGCCCCGACACGAATGCCCACACACCGACGCCGTTCTTGCGCCGCACCAGATCCCAAACGATCACGAGAACGACAAAACCAAAATAAAACCAAACCGAATCAAAAAATGAACAGGTTGAGGGACGAGCGGCTGCAGCGCACAGCGAGGGGCCGAACCGACCGCGCCCGCTCCACGATTCCGACGGGATCACCGCTCTAGTCCTCGTCGTCGGACCGGTTGTCCTCGGCCTTGTTGCCGCTGACGACCTTGAGCACGACACGCACGATCAGGTAGAGCCAATAAATGAGCAACACCTGCAGGACGGCAAACAGGACCAAAAAGTAGTTGAGCGTGTTGACCGACGCGTAGTGGTCGTTATCCGGGTCCCACTTGAGCTCGACGACCCGGTAGGCGTCGGTCCAGATCGACCGCACAATGTAGTAGAAGACGTAGTGCCGCGAAAACAGCCACACGGCGACGAACACGACAAATGTCGTGTCGCACAGGTTGCGCCACTTGACGTAGTTGAAGCACTTGGCCGAGCACAGGAAAATGTCGGCCACGTCCATGGTCACGAGCACGGCGTTGCCGATGCGCGTAAAGTTGCCGAGGTACGACGACACGAGCAGCGCGCACGTCACGAGATGGTGCACAATGTACTGCGCATAGTCCTTGCGCGGCTTCTCAATGTGCACGACGAAGAGCTGCTGGATCCAGAACGCGAGTTGCAGCAAGTAGTAGGTCTTGAACCAGCCCGTCACGTACTTGTGCGGGTAGTCTAGATTCGAAGCGGCGAATGTGAGCCATTCTGATCCTGATCAGGCGGACAACATGCCGGTGGGCTGGGCGCGTGCGGTACGGACCGACCCAGAACTGCTCCGTGTTGAGCCAGTACGAGCTGTTGTAGATGATGTTCTGTTCAGGCGAAGGAGCAGCACCAAGGTCAGTCAAAGAAACGATCATTTGCACCATCAACCGGCACATCGGTTCCCGCGCCAACAGAGCCGACGAAAAGGTGGGGGAAGAGCGCCCGCAGCGAAACGTACGAATCCGACGCTGAATGCGAGCGTGTAGTAGACGACGAGCCATCCTTGCTCGCCAAACCGGTCCCATAACCGCTTGGGCGCACCACATGCCTGCGCGAGCGGCTTGATGAAGTAGTCGATGACCGTGGCGCGCGCAAACGTCCAAAACACGACATAGTAGCCGACAAACGCCAGATCCCACCAGCCCTTGTCGTAGAGCGGCTCTTGTCCGGGCTCCGCCACCGGCAGCTCGTAGGACGGGTAGGCGAATTTGGAAAAGACGGATGTTGGGCTCATGGTCGCGCCGGCGTAGCAGAGGAGCAGGATGGCGAGCGGAATGTCTACCCAGAGCATCGCAGCGGCGTGGAGCGGGTCAGCTGCAAGGACCAACCGGAAAGGGCACCGCTGCTCATCTTCACCCGTGCGAGTGTGAAGAGGTAAAATGTACCAATCTGGTGATCGCGGTACACGCGCATCGCCGGGTGCGGCTTCCAGTCGTCATGCGGGATGCCCTTGGCGGCCGCCGCGTCGGCAAGCGCAAGATCGTGCTTCTCCTCGTACGCCTGGCGCCGTGCGCGCAGCTCGCTTGCGGCCGAGCGCGAGAGCTTGCGTGCCATGACGGCCAAGTAGTTGGAGGAGTCGAGTCGAGGCAAGCGGGCGTGCGAGTCGCACGAGAACACCAGACGGCTGGAGACTCGAGTTTCCAGCGGCAAAAGTTGTTGAGCGGGTCGGGAAGTATACCACGGCCAGTCAACGCAGGGCAGGACGCGGGTACGAGATAACGGCCAATCGCGAGGGATCAAGTGCCGCGAATTGCTGGCCCGGACAGCGGCAGTTGGCTTGTCGGGGGCGCAGTTGAGCTGTTGATCCAGAGCGGGCCGGTAGAGTTGGACGCGCGCGGGTGGGTGACAGTGAGAACTGAGAGACTCGGAGCAACGACGAGGACGGCAGCGGCGCGGGAACACTGCGCGGGCGGCGGTCGCTTGATGTTGGGCCGCGTTGCCGTGCGCTCGGGAGTGGTAAATCAAGTCGAGGGACGCCGCGTGAGAGAGAATTGGTTGCAGACGTTCATCGAGAGCAGGATGGTGGGGCGACGGTCTCTTTTTGCCGGTCGGCCGGGACGTTGGTTTGATGCCGACGGGTGAGGGTGGGATGGGTTGCGTTGCGGTTGGATTTTTGATTTGGCGGCGGTTGGCGGCCAATCCCGTGGCGAAGGCGAGGTGGGGGGTGCCCTGGGCGTCAAGAGCCGACAGTAGCGCGGTTGAGCGGATGAAAGCCTTTCCTCGTTTTTGACTGCTGTTTTTGACCTGGCGAGAGGCGCAGTAAATCACCAGCGACCTGGGTCAAAAACGACTCGAAACCCTCGAATTAGACTCTAGTCACTTCAACCTGGCCCTTTTCCTCAAACCCGAACAACAGCGATTCACGATTTCATTCAGGCGGCGCGCAAACCTGAACACAAACGCGTGACAAAACCAAGTGCCAAACGCCGCGCGCCCAAAGCGGGGGACCCGCTTGTGGCGAATCCTCCGCTTGCTGCATCTCGAACAGCCCCGGACACGTGCTGCCGCCGCCAAACCAGTCAAGACGCGACTCGAGATCTGCCATGCAACACGAAGGAGCGTCGACGTCAGCACCGGCGACGAGCCCATCAAACGATTGCCCCACCAGCCCGAGGAGAGTCCCCGCCGCCTCCGGCGGCCAGCCGGCAGCATGTTGCGCACACCGGCTGGAAGCGCCCAACTAGCCGGCAAAGGAAGAAAGATGGGCCAGCAGAATCGATACATTACTGCAACAAGTAAATCATGGCGAACAAGCACGCGACTCATTGCGAGCCGCCTCTAAATCCTCGCTTGTTGCTCGTCAACCCACACCCACTCACTCACGCCCACACTCTGCACGCTCGGCAAAACGACCCTGCTTTACTGCAGACGCGTGTCCTTGAACGACGGCAGCTTGCCGTCTGGGAACGTCTTGATGTAGTCGAGCACCGCGTCCGACAGCAGCGCGCCCGTGGGCGCGGTGAAGGGCGTCGGCACAATGTTGTCGCCGCCCGTGGCGACAAAGTCGATGGTCACAAACACGTACTGCTTCTTCAAGTCGAGCGGCTCCTGTGTGACAGTACCGTCGGCAGCCTTGACGTCGACCGTGATCTTGGTCGCCATCGACCCGGCGGGCTGCTTGCGGTCAAACACGGCGCGCACGCCCGAGACCTGACCAAACGAGATCAGGGCCTTGTTCTGCTTGGCGTTCTGCATCGATGCCAGGTTCTCGAGCAGGTCCTTGATGTACTGGCCGTCGACCACATTATCGACAACAAAGTTCTGGAACGGCAGCACCGTCAGGATCGTGCCGAGGTTGATCGGACCAGCCTGGATCCCGGCGCGCAGACCGCCCGAGTTGACGAGCGCGACGCGCGGCAGGTCGGTGCGCTTGCCCGTGTAGGCGCGCGCAATCGCGTCGGCGACCATGTTGCCAAGCGGGCACGACTGGCCCGTGCACCCCGAGTTGAGCAGGTCGGCAGTGGCCGTGCCAACCACTTGCTGCGCGATCGCGTCAAACGGCTTGCGCCATTCCTGGACCATGGCGTCAAACTTGGGCTCCTTGGCAATATCGGTCGTGAGCCGGATCGGGTCGCCGTTGACGGCAATCAGGTTCGAGTCCTTGTCCCAGGCCAGGTCGAGCGTACCGACCCACTCACCAAACTTCTTGGCCTGCACAATGTAGGTCGACTTGCCGTCGAGGTTCTTGACATCAGTCGGGTACGGGCCCTGCACTTCGGCCATCGACGTGTTCTTGTTGAGCAGCGTGTGCGAGTGACCACCGACAATCAGCGAGACGCCGCGCGTGTTGGCCGCGACGCGCTTGTCGTCCTGGTACCCGTTGTGCGAGACGCAGATGATGCGCTTGATGCCCTTGCCGTGCAGCTCGTCGACGGCGCGCTGCACCGCCAGCACCGGGTCCTCGACCTTGATCTTGGACGCGAGCGGCGCAATATCGTTAAGCGTCGAGGTCATGAACCCGATTACGCCCAAGCGTGAGCCGTACTTGGTCAAGACCGTGTAGGGTGCGATCAGGTTTTTGAGCACGGGCTCGCCCGAAACGTCCATATTAGCCGAGACAACCGGGAAGCGCAGACGCTTAACGAATTGCGCGAGATTGGCCGCGCCGTCATCAAACTCATGGTTGCCGACAGTCGTCACGTCGTACTCGATGGCGTTCATGTAGTCGGCCGACACGTTGCCCTTGTAGTAGGTGTAGAAGAGCGTTCCCTACGATATCGATGCGCACGTGGTGAGGAAAACAGGTGGAGAGGGTTCAGCAAGTCACGAGCTGGCTGCCAACACACCTGGAAGTTGTCACCACCATCGAGCAGGTAGCTCTGGTTGTGCGCTGCGCGGAGCTTGTCGACGACCGTCTTGATGCGCGCGATGCCGCCATAGCACTTGCCGTCGGCAATGTTCTTGGCCGTGCAGTCGGCACCGCCCGAGTTGAACTGGTCGAGGTGCGCGTGGATGTCGTTGGTGCTACATTGCCGCGATAACTGTCAGTTTGCTGCCTCTCGCAGACGAAATCGTGCACGGAAGCGGGAACGGATAGCGTACTGCACGATCGTGATGTTCCACGGCTTGTTGTCGTTGGGCAGCGGCTTCGTGATGTCGATGCCGCCGGGAACTGTCGTGTTCGTGTTGCCGCCGGGAACAGTCGTGTTACCGCCAGGAACGGTCGTGTTACCGTTGCCGTTGCCATTGCCGTGGCACGGGCAGTAGGGCTGGCCGACCTGGATCGGCGTGCACGGCTTCCATGGCTCCTTGCCAGACGTTGGCGGCGTGTACGGGCTCGGGTGGCCAGGAATCACGCCAGGCTGCTCCGGATGCTCCCTATTCGCGGACGGATAAAAAAAGTATCAGCACTGGTTTCGTTGTCGCCGATCGTCTCCACCGTGTCAGATCTCGAATCGGGCAAACGCACCAAGGGTACGAAGGGCGGTTCGGCTGGTAGTTCGGGTTGCCGACAACGATACCGCCATTGTGCACAGGCCGCGTGCCCTTCGGGCGGCACTTCTTCTTGTCGACGGGCCGCGCGTCGGCCGTAAGTACGGCCAGCGCGGCGAGGAGCGTCAGGAGCTGGATCTTCATGCTGGTCCGTCTATATCGACGCCGGGATTGGGCCGAGCGAGAGAAAGTGGTGGACTCGGCGGCGGTGAAGCGGAGGAAGCGCGGGGGCGTGGGCCGTGCTCGCTTTTATATCGCGGCGGCCATGAGGTCGTGCGGTTGCAGGAGAGACCAGGGGGATCGTGTCGGCCAGCATGGGCGACATATTTCGAAGATAACGTCGATGGCCGGAACATGCGTTTTGAAACTGCGTCTGCCGGCACGCCGCCGCGTCAACACGCCGCCCGGCCCGTGTGACAAAATTTGCACGTTTCTCCTAAGTATTCGGCAACGTTTTTTTGAGTTTCTGTTCCTCTCGCTGGAGCAGCAACACGATCAAATTCATGATGCCAGTTGTTGCTCGTTTCAAGCTTGTTTGATCCAGATTCGTGGCGCTGATCCGCAATTTTTTACGCATTTGCCCTGACATTCGTTGTTCGGGTGAGTGTGGCTCAGCCACCTGGCAAGGCACATCTCCAGGCGTGATCGCGACGAGACGCTAATTGGCGAAACAAACATCTCCTGGTCTGAGCGAGAGCTGCTGGGCACTGTTGACTGCGATGCCGATGTGCAGTCGCCCATGGCCCAGAGACGCCGCCGAGCACCGCCGGGCGCGGTTGATGGCCGTCCTTGAACGACGATGTGACCTGCAAGTGGCCCATTTCGCCTGCAACGCGAAGTGGCGATTATCACTTTCCCCATCTTCTGCGTTCACGGCTCACACCTTTCCGCGAGCCTCCCGTATCGTCGACCAAATCAGCGGTGTTCCCGTATTGATCTTCACTTCGATCCCTTCCTTGCCAGTCCCAGTCCCTCGGCCCCTCATACTCCAGCCCGCGACACAATTGCACTTGCACGCGCAGAGTCGTCCCGGCTCCATACCCTCCAAAGGGCTACACCGCCAGCGACTCGACAAACTCCATGATACCGGCGTCCAAGTTCGGGATCGCGGCCGCAGACTTGATCTGCACGGGGCCCGTCGCGCTCGCCGTGGTCTCGGGTGCCGCGAGCTGCACGGCAAACTTTTGCCCGCCCAGCAGGCACCCCGAGACAACGACCCGCTTGGTCTACAGAGTCAACCAGTCAGCCCCCATCACTCTCCACCGGATCGACACGTGAAAACCAAGACCGCACCCCATTCACATTGGTCGGCGGCGCAACCGTAACGCGCAGAGTCTTCAAACGCGCCACGATCCGGTCCATGTTGACGCTCGCGAGCGTTTTGACCTGCACCTGGCCCGACCCCTGGAGCATCGCGTACGCCTCCGGGTCCGTGACCACCTCGCCCGACACCATTTCCTGCACGGGTGCCGGAATCAAGAAAAACTCGGTGCCGGTCGGCGTGCGAATCGCGGCCTGCACTGTGAGCGGTTTCGACTTGGCAATTTCCGGCCAGCTCGCGTACGGTGGGACGGGACCCGCGACGAGCGGCACCGTCACGGGCACAGGAACCGACCCGGGGCGCACGATCGGCAGCTTGGCGTTCATGTCGAGCTGCAGGCCGAACGGGTTCACGTTGAGCCGGATCATGAGCCCGTCCATGGCCGCGATCCCGGCATTCGACATTTTCATGGCCAGGCACAGCCGATGCGTGCCGGCGGGCGCGTAGGGGTCGCGCCGCATCGCGCCCTGGATCTCGAGACACTTGCCGTTTTCGCGGGCGAGCAGGAGCGTGTCGGAAACGACCACGGGCGACGCGAGCGACATGCCGGCCAGGTCGGCAGGGAGACCGCCGAGCGCGGAGGGGGCGCTGATTCCACCGGCGCCGAAACCACTCGCAGGGCCGCCAAAGCCGCTGGTAGCCACGCCGAACCCGCTCGTAGGGCCGCCGAAACCACTGGCTGCACCTCCAAAACCGGTCGCGGCACCACCGAACCCACCCGCTGCAGCGCCAAAACCGCTCGCTGCCCCGCCAAACCCGTTCGCGCCAGCGGTGGACGCAGTCGGCGCAGTTCCACCATACATCTGGCCCATCCCGGGCGCGGCCCCAAACGCGGCCGGCTGCACCGGCGCCATCGGAGCAGGCCCATCCAAGAGCCCGCTCGGCTCCTCGGGCACCATCGACGGCCGCTGGTACGGCGACCCCGTCGCGCTGCCGCCCATGTCAGCTATCCCCTGCGTCGGCGAAATCGCGCGCATGCTCGACGACTGCGACATGGATCCGGCGGCGACCGACGGAACCGCACCGGCAAGACTCGACAGCTGCTGCTGGTACGACATGGACGACGCCACGTTGTCGATCGCCGACGAGACCGTGCCGGGCGACGCGGGGCGGTACCCGCCCATCGGGGCCGGGGACGGGACCACAGCGGCCGGCTCGTCCATGTCGAGCAGGTTCATGGCCCTCGCGCCGCCGGCGGACGGAGACTGCTTCTGCTGCTGCGTGACGCTCTGGTCGGCCGTGTCCGCGTACCCGCCGCCCATGGCGTTGTTGTCGCCGTCGGCCTGACCCGGAAGGACCGACTTGACGGCAGTCGCGCCGAGGAACGTGGCCGCGGGCCGGTGCAGGATCGACGCGAGAGACCCGAGTTCCAGGAGAAGTTCGTGCACGAGATGCGGTGGAACTCCGTCCGACTCGAGCGAGATCGTGGGTTTCGGCGCAGCGAGAACGCGCTGAATCACGGCCGGGTGCTGCTTGAATAGGCGGCCGTACATGATCGCGCGGTCGCGCACGTCGGGGTTATCGACATTGTCGGTCAAGTGCGCAACAATCTCGTCGAGCAGCGCGTCAGACCCGGCCGCTTGGGCAATGCGCGTCTTGACGGCCGCGTTCAGGAGCGCAAGCTGCACGTTGGCCGGGTCGAGCAGAATGTCGGCGAGGAACATGCGTAGGGCGTCGCACGCGCCTGCAATGTTCCCCGCATAGTGCCCGAGAATCCAAATGTAGGCGGCCTTCGCGTCGGGCTCGTCAATTGCCTCGAGCTGTTCGGTCAGCGCGCCGAGCAACTGCTCGTACCGGTTCGGGTACCGGCGGAAAATGTCCTTGAGCACGACGACGGCCTCTTGCAGCACGTACGACACGCGCGTCTCAATCAGGTCCATGAGCACACGAATGCATGCGTCGGCCATGGGCTCGATCTGGATCGCGCACCGGCCAATGCACTTGACAGCTTTGCGCACAAACTCGACGTCCGCCTCGGACGCGTACTCTTTCAGCTCGAGCAGTACCTGTGGGCAGTTCTTTTCGTTGACCAATCTGATCAAGACTTCGAGCTTAGCCATTTTCACGTAGATGGGGTCGTTGTACTTGCAGAAGAAGGCCTTGACCTCGTTGGCGAGCACTTGTGGCCGCTTGTCGAGGATCAGAACAATGTTGCGCAGCGCCGTGTACTGAATCTCGGCACTGCGCGACATGAGCGTGATGAGTGGCGGCGTCAGCTTGCCGCACATGCTCGCGACCGCGTCGTCGTTGAGCACGTAGTCGAGCAGGTGCAGAATCACCTTGAGCGCCGTCATGCTCACGGCTGAGTTGGCGTGCTGCAGCCGGTTGGTGATGCGGTCGCAAACGAGAAGTGCGTCGTCGGACGTCGCCGGCACGAACTGCATCAAAGCGTCAAGCACGTAGACTTGGTACCACCTGATCGGAAACAGAACGGTCAGCGAAAGTCCGTTGACATCGTGGAATGCATCAAAACGGTCCGTACTCGCTGCACTCGTCGAGAGCGGTAATGAGCTTGCTGGCCTTGGTTAAGTCGAGTTGCAGCATCACGGACGGAGCGTGCGGCGCAATTTCCTTGAGTACGGCCAGCGCAGACGCCATGACCTATAAATCGATCCAGGTCAGCCAAAGAACGACTTCGTCACTACTGTGGCTTCGGCAACGACGCACCGCGCCGTTGGCGTCGTAGACCATCTCTGACAGCGTCTCGAGGAACCCTTCGCTCTGGCACATGTCGGCGCTGTTGATGAACAGCTTGGAGATGCCGACGACGGCCGTCTTGCGTACAAATGGGTCGTCGTCCTTGGCCGCGGCGCGCAGAGCGTCGCACATGCTGTCGAGCATTTCGGGCGTCGTAATGTAGCCCATGGTCCGCAGCGCCTGAGCGCGCGTGAGCGGGTTCGGGTCGCGCGTGTCCTAAACGGCGAGGAATTCGCACTGTGAGCTTCAGGAATCAAGGTGCTTCGCGGGAGCGCGCCCGGTTGCACGGCAAGGAGTACCTTGAGAAGCAAATTAACGGCGAGCGTGCAGAGATCAGGCACCTGTTTGGCGTAGTTGATCAGGTAGAGGTAAATCATCTTCTTGACGTCGATGCCGGGCAAGGCGGCGCACTGGATGACTTGGTGGAACAAAGAACTCATGTCGGTGCCCATGGTCATGTTGGCAATCACGCGCTTGAGGATCTCCTTCTTTTTGGCGCCTTTGCCTGCCTTGTCGGCGAGCCGAAACTCGGCATCGAGCTCGGTCGCCTTGCCTAGAACGAAGAGAGCGCAGGTGAGCATTTAGATCCTCTGTTCGGTCATTGGCGACGGTTGAGCTCGAGCGTACCTTTGGAGAAATACTTGGCGTCGGCCATGTTGGCGAGAACGGAATGGTCGACACGCTGATCGGCTTCTGGTGCAGCAAAAATTCAATCAAGATTGATGCCGTGGAAGCTATTCAGCGTCAACAAACTGGATGAGCGCGCCGAATCGTCGAAAGAAGTTGAATTTGCTCTTGAGGGTTGGTTGCGCCAAAAAAAAGGCATCGTGAGTGTCGGACGCGTGACGAACCCGCGGGATGCTGATCTCGTGCGTTAGCGACCGCAATGCGCCAGGTCTCTTGGCTCGAATGTTGCGGTTGATGCAGAAATCCGTCGATTGATATTCGCTAGCTGCTCGAGAGCAGAGCAGCGGAACGACCAGCCCAGACGCGGTCCCGTGACGACGTTGAACATGGTCATGAGCGCTGACCTCTCGTCGACAAGGACCTCGAATGACGATACCCAACCCCACGACAACCACAGCGGCACTTCTTGCGCCCGACCGTACATCTCGCTGCAATCCACATTTTGGCTCAGCTTTGATTCAACCAGCTGCAGCTCGTCTGGCCCCGAGAACCCGTTCCAACGACTCGAAGCTAGACTTGGCAGCCCCATCCTCGTGAACAGCCCGTCAGTTTTCCTAATCCATCATTTATTCAGCACCATGTCATTTTTACGAGCTGGTTTGTTGGCGCACATCAAGCCCACTCGACCAACACACCGCACCTCACAACGCTCGGCTTCTACGCGACAGTTGCAACAGATTTGCGATGACGACGTGCAAGCCGTCCGCGACGAGAACCTCGATCTCAAGCGGCGGCTCAACATCCAAATGGACCTGGCTAAGCGGCAGGTTGGTCCGTGGGGACGCTGGGTGGATATGCGTGCGCGACCACTGCACCATCTCACTCGCGGCGTTTAGTCTGACGACCCGGGTCCAGAAAGTGTCCGACGACATGAACAAGCTCAAGCTCCGCGGTTCAATTGGACCGGTGCCGGAGACCAAGGACCACGGTTCGTCCTCGCGTCGCTGCCTGCCGTTTGGGTAGATGGGGTCTGGTGGCTAACGTGGGTCCTGGCACCAGAACACACGCCGACAAGTGCGTCCGGCATTCCCGCGCCCGTCATCGCGATGCGCGCGGTTTTCCACAAGCGGCACCCATCGCTCGAAGCCCTCGTCGACGACCTGCGGCTGCAGGTGCGCGACCTGACCAAGGACAACAGCCTGCTCAAGAGCGAGGTGCAGCACTCCAAGGCGACGCAATGAATCGAACGTGCGCAAGAAGGGCATGTGGGACAGTATCGGGACGCGAAAGGTGCAGGGTTGGTCAATTCCTCACAGTCTGGCAGCCGTGCTGACACTGACCTGATTGGTCTCGATGCAGGGTACGCGCAAGTCGCCCGTGAAAAAGGAGCAGGTCTCGCTGCAGAGAATAGCGGACCCAGAGCCGCCACCGGTCGTCATGCACGTCGTGCTACCCCGGTTGGGTCGGGCAATACTGGCCCTCGACTCACCGTTAGGCCACCTGTGTAGCTCACTGTCATTCCACGACTCGGAGGAGTATCACCAAGTGTCCGTGTCCGTCGTGCCGGTGTGCCCATGCCATGCCATGCCACCCTTGCACTCACTCCGATCGCTCTCTACCCGTTCAGGTCCGAGACCGTGCACATGCTGCAGGGCGAGCTCGATACCAAGAACGACGAGCTGGCCGACGCAGCGTCATCGAGGAGCTTCAAAAGAAGCAACCGAGCCCACTGCCGGCCGCGACCGTCGACATGACCGAGCACTTGCAGCTCAAACAGACGGCGTCGGTACTCCTCGATTTCCCAAATTGCCATGACCCTTCTCTTCGTCCGTGCACTTACCTCGGTCGCATTCTATTGTTGAGCAGTCTTGGAGGCCCGCCAAAAGTCCCTGACTCTCGAGCCCACCAACAAGATGCGCATGATCGAGGACCTGCTCCAGCAGTCGGGCGCCATGGAGGAGAAAGAGGCCGAAACGCGGCAGCGCAACGCTGAGCTGACACAGGAGATCGAACACCACTCGGTTCAGCTGCAAGAGGCGCGTGCAAGGTCGTGGAGCTCGAGAAGCAGTTGTGCACGCGCAAGTGGACTTGCAGCACGTTGACCATGTTCGTACTACTTCACTCGATGACGACGACGACGACGACGACGTGGTGGCCTTTCGTGACGGGTGAACAAGGCCGCGTTTTGATGCCCTTCTGAGCATGTTTAGCCGCAAATAGTCAACGCCGACATCAAAGCAGAGCTCGACCGCGCACACGAAGAAAACGCCCGGCTCGTGGAGACGCTGGTCGTGGAAGTGCACGGGCTCGCGCCGCTGCTTGCGCGGCTCGGGATGCAAATGCGGTCGCTGGCCGCGTCGCGCACGTCGTTGCCGGGGAGTAATGGCGGGTCGTTTGTAGCGGATCAGACTATCAACGAGGATGATGGGAGATGGAGTGAGCCGAAGGACTGGAATGTAACTTGTTTGTCTACATGTACGACCGCTGATGCGTTTGAGCAGCATGATGGATTGTAAAAAGCATGGGGCACGCTGTTGGAATGCTGTCGCGATTGTAACTGTGACCAGCAGCAACAGAGTATACTTGTCAGCTTCCGCATGCATCCCCCCCCCCCCCCCCCAACATAAAACATCTCTTCAGTCTGCCGCTGATACGTTTCTGCATGCTCGTCAACATCCCTCCAGCTGCTTCATGCTTCTGAGCCTCATGAGCAAATTGTTGGTATGCACAAACGTCAATGAAACGCAAGGGAAGAGACTCAGAGACTCAACGGACGTGCCAACAGCCATTCTCGTCTGCGAGTCTTAGGTGAGAGTACTGTTTCCGCTGTTTTAGATACCGGATGATGAGGATTGTGTGAATTCGGGACAGGTGGGTGCATACTCCATGTAGTTTGGTCAGAACTGGTTTCGTGTGCTGCGACTGGGCGACCCATCTTGCACAGATCTTTAGGTAGGAGCGCGAGTAAACTGGAGTCGGAAAGACGTGGAAACAGGCCGGAATAGTGACCCTGACGGCTCGCTTCTCGCCAAGACCACAAGCGGAAAAAAGTTGCACAAGCACTCCATTTCTCTCCACAACCATCATACCTTGTTGGCACCCACTCCTCCCCGGTCGCCGCGGTAGCTCACGCGCTCACCAACATTTGCTGGCAGCGTAAACTTGGCCGCGAGCTCGTCGGGCATCGCCGCGCACCGCGTCGCGCCCACGTACGTGTGCACGCACCACTCGAGCCGCGCCGTGACCGCAAGCCCATTGAAACGCGCCGCGTCGCGGTACTGCACGTCGGTAATGGCGTACTTGTTCTCGGCATTGGCGACCATGAGCCTTGCGTCGTCAATGTTCGTGATGATCGTATCCCACACCGTAATCTTGTTGGTCGGGAACCCGGGCGCCTGGTAGGCGACCGTGACCATGGCGTAGACCTGCTTGGTGTTCCACTGGAAGAGCGAGCGCAGGTCGGCGGTTGCGTCGAATTGCAGTGCCGCAAAGACGGCCGGCGCGTGGAAGTAGGATTGGTACTTGTACTGCGCGGCGCGCGATCTGCGGACCAGCGTAGCCGACGAGACGTTCAAGCTCAACGCGAGCGGCGCGAGCAGGTTGCCGTACGGGTCCTTGGTGCCGGCGGGGCCCACGACGGGGACGTGTGTCGGGGTCAGCAGCTCCCATGTCGACGTGAGCGCAATGGCCGCGGCCAGCGCGAGCAGGACTGACGTCGCAAAACCGAAGACGGATGTTGACGCGTGACCACAGATTGTGCATCGTGGTCGTCGAGAAGTGGTTGAA
>GG745351.1:937598-953442 GCA_000151295.1 Allomyces macrogynus ATCC 38327 | reverse complement strand
GCTACTCGTCAAAAACGTGCTCGGCCAGACGCAGCAGTGTAAGTTGGTGCTGGCCAGCGAGTTTCCGCGGGCGCCGGTCCCGTGCAAGTGCCGCAAGTGGTGTTTGCTGCCGCCGTCGCGCTTTTCGTCGTCGTGCAGGTTGCCGCGGCCGGTCCCAATGCCCGAACAATGGAAAAGAGGAGGTTGAAGATGTGGCGACCGGCCGTGTCGCGACCCACGCTGCATCACGTTTCCACTCCACCGCAGAGTCCCTTTTCGAACTGATCAAGTCGTCACGTCAGTCCTCCACGAACTTGAGCCTCGTGAGCACGCGCGACTCTCTGCACTCGGTCGTGCGCACGCACGCTCTCCACCTCCAGAGCCTGGATCCCGACTGTTCGGACCCTTGCAGCGATCGCAATCATCATGTCGGCACCACCACCACGACCCACTTCCGCGGGCGGATCCTCTGCACCATCAGCGCGCGCCCCACCGCCGCTCTCGCGCACGGCCTCGGTCCCGTTCACCGAGCCCGACCGTGCGGTCGTAGCGCCCGCCGCCGCGGCCTTGCACTCGCTGTTGGCCACGCTCACCGACATGGCGCGCATCACGACGCACTACGGCGACGCATCTGACGCACAATTGGCCGAAACGCTCGCGTCATACGCGCAGCAGCTCGCCGACCTCGACGAGTATGCGCGTGACCACCTGATTGACGTGTGGGTGCCGAAAGCCGTGGTCGATGCCGTTGATGCGGGCGCGAATCCCGCGCGCGTCACGCAAAACTACCTCGAGAGCCTGGCCGCCGAGAACCAGTTTACGAACGGCAAGGTCGTCGCAGCTGGACGGTTCCGGTCGGCCCTCGAGGACCAGCTGCGCGCCGCGTTCCCCGATGAGCTGGCTGCGATCGACCAGGAGAGTGGTGCAGTTGGGACCAGTGATAGTGGGCCTGCACCACCACCGGCGCCGGGAGAAGAGAGCGCCAGCGTGGCCGCCAATTCGGGCGGCAAGCAAAACACGAATGAAACACATTGACTTGTTGACCGAAATCGCCTTTCCGTGGTCGCCCCAACGCTATTCAACGTAGAATGCACCCTCTGATACAAAACATTTCCATTTTCCGGCACGCTTGGATCCATCCATAGTTCTCCACCCGCCTGTCAGGCCCATTCACGACGATCACTTCATAAAACCGCGACACGAATCGTCAGCACAGCGGAGCGCTCTGGGAGCCTCAAAACGCTGACCAAATCGACGACCAGGCCTCTCCCGGCCCGAAACACCACCACCTTCATTGCCGATCCGGTCGTTGAGGAACGGGTTGGCGCCTGGCGCGCGATACGGATCGAGCCCGAGACATGTGTGCATCGGGACCAGCTCCACGTTCTGCGCATTGAGGAAGTCGATGATGGCCGGGACCGCTGCGACAGAGTGCGGCTGCGTGTCGTGCTGCAGCGAGATCCACGACGCGGCGGGCTTGGCGCGCTCAAATGCCTCGACAAACTGGTCCAGGACGGCCTCAGGTGTGGCCTCGGGGCCTTGGAGCCGCCAGTCGTTCGAGTCGACATTGACTGGCATGCGCGGCGGCAAGTATTGTCAGTATGCCTGCGCCCGTCAAACTTGAAGCAAGGCGCTGGTACGTACTGTTGATGGGAAAGTACCCGTACGTGTCCAACCCCTGGATCGCCTGCGCCGACCACTCCAGGTACGGCAGCCGCACGAACCGCGGCCGCACACCGAGCACCGCTTCCAACAAAACGTCCGTCATGACCAGCTCGGCGCGCATTTCGTCGATGGTCATCGGCCACGTAATGTTCGGGTTCACGTCAATCCGGCCCAGCGGTCCCATCGACCGGTGCGAGTAGGTGTGCGCGCCAATGTCGTGGCCCGACTCGTACGCGAGCTGGATCGCGCGCCACCGCTCTGGGTGCGCCGCGGCCGTGTTGCCGACAATAAAGAACGTGGCCTGGACACCCGCAGCGTTCAGCGTGTGCACAAGCGACTCGGTCAGGGTCGACGGGCCGTCGTCAAACGTGAGCGCGAAATGGTTTGGGTGCTTGCATTTGGTGATTGGGCGGGCAAGCGTGCACGCCCCGCAGTCGGTCGGGCAGATGCCGCACGTCTCGCCTGCGACCACGTTGCAGATTCCGTCGCCGCAGTCGTTCCCGACACGGCCAAACATGGCGTCTTCGAGCGCCATGGTCTGCTGGACGTACTCGGCGGGAGGCGCGACGCATGTGGGTGGGACGTAGCACCACTTGTCGAGCCTATTCCAGCAAAAACATAGGTGTGAGCTTGGTGGGCGGGCGGCTTGATTTTCCCGTCCACCTGCAAAGAGGGCAGCAGCAACACACGGAAGAAGTGCAGCATCTATGACCGGGATCGCCGTCATCATCGCGCCGGACAGCACAAGTAAGGACCAAACCACAGGCAAAAGCAGCGACGCAGTCATCGTTGGCATCCAAGCCATGGTCATAAACCGAAGCAGTTCTTGAGAGCGAGCGTGTTGAGCAGAGACGTTGTCCATTTGAAGGACGCGTGCTTTGCGTTTGGCTACTTTGGGAACAAAAGCATGTGTTCCGCTTCCATAAGAGCAGACTTGCCAGGTTTGGTGCTGAGAAGTTGTCGCATCGTCCGTTCCGTGGCCGCATCGAGCAGTATCGGCCTGCCCGCCATCTGTCTCCGATTTGTGTTCCTTATATACTTGCACCACCAGGACGCATCATCCAGATCGGACAGGTGTTCCCAGCGGAGAGCGTGAGCTTGGATTTCTGAGCTGAGGGCTGCGGAGGGCGTGATAGATGAATGAAATGCATTGCCGATTGGTTGCAAACGGGCTCATGGGACGCGCTGATAAAACGGAACAGGTCCAGACTGAAGTTGACGACACTATTATTGCAAGCAAAAACCGATGATAGCAATGTGCAACAGCGGACATGTGACAATGTTTGTGAAGCAAGAGCAGCAAAAATGGAAGGACACCAGCACAGCATGAGCAGCAAAAATGATGGGACAAACAGCAAGCTCTCACCCTCACAGGCCCACCGCCATGCCGACCAGCACAGCAACAATCAGCACCACCGCCTCCACCCGTACCACGACCCGAACCGGGGCGCTCGACTTCAGGCTCTGCCCCTCAAAGTCATCCGTCTCGATCGTCTCGCCCGAGTTCCGCGCCATTTCAAGCGCGCCAGCCTCGTAGATCGGCACCTTGGTGAACCGGTCGTGGAGGAACGGGTTGGCCATGGGCGCGCGGTACGGATCGAGCCCAAGGCACGTGCGCATTGGGACGAGCTCGACGTTCTGCGCCTTCAAATACTGAATGATGGCCGGGACCGCGTCGATCGAGTGCGCAAACGTGTCGTGCTGCAGCGAGATCCACGACTGGTCCAACTTGCGCGCGGTCTCAAAGGCCTTGACGACGTTAGTGACGACCGACTCGGGTTGGTCCATGAGGCCGTGCCTTTGCCAGTCGTTTGAGTCGACGTTGACTATGGATGGGGGAAGCGGCTTTTTTAGCTCACGCCAAGAAGCCCGACAGCACAGCGGGCGAGGAATGAAGCAAATCGGACCATTGATCGGTATGTAGCCGTACGTATCCATTGCCTGCATCGACAGCGGCTGCCACTCGAGATACGGCGGCCGCAAGAACCGCGGGCGGCGGCCAATGATATTTTGAACAACCAAATCGGTCATGACCAGTTCGGTGCGCACTTCCTCGACAGTCATGGCCTTGTTGACGCTCGGGTTGACGTCAAGCCGCCCCGTCGGACCGAGCGATCGATGCGAATACATGTGCGCACCGATATCGTGCCCCGAATCGTGTGCAAACTTGATGGCCTTCCACAACTCCGGGTGCTTGGCGGCCGTGTTTCCAATCACAAAAAACGTGGCCTTGACCCCGGCCGCGTTCAAGATCTTGACGAGGTTCTCCGTCAGCGGCGACGGGCCGTCGTCGAATGTGAGCGCAAAGTGGTTCGGGTTTTTGCACTTCGTGAGCGGCTGCGACAGCGTACACGCGCCGCAGTCAGCCGCGCACGAATGGCACGTCTCTCCCGCGAGCACGTTGCAAATCCCGTCGCCGCAGGTGCCAGCGTCCTTGCCAAACATGGCCGTCTGGAGCCGTTCGGTCTTGGCGACAAGATCGCGCGGCGGGAGGACACACCCGGCCGGCACGAAACACCACTTGTCGAGCCTGGTCGCAACGGAAAAAAGGGTGAGAAGTATGAAATAACGGCGCCTCTCGCTTCTCCACCCGCTCCTTCGTAGTCAACGTACGGGGCAAAAGTGGTGGCGGCCTGTACACTCAAGGTCAAAAGCGCTGCGATGAGAACGCACACCGCCAGCAATGTGGAGCGCTTCGTGCGCCAAACCACGCGCCAAGCACGGTCCAGATGTCTCAACGGCTTTCCGAGCATGATCGACATCGTTGAGACCGAGGATCAGCGTGGCGTCGTCACGACGTGTCACTTGGTCACCGCGAACGGGTAGGTACTTGGTCGAGAGCGCGGGGAGCGACCGAGGTGAATCTGCGGCCGCGCTTCTAGAACCACGGCACGATAGTACGAGGACGGGATCGGTTGTTGAACGGGCGCAAGGAAAGGGCAGCGCCTCTGTATTTATAGACGAGAGCTTGTCTCGAGCGGCACGGCCGTCTGGTCGTCGGCATGAGGTTGCCCGCGCGCCCTCTTCCAACCAACCCGTTCTACCGCACACGTCGACGTTGGTGTCAACCATGAAGGGAGCAAGCCGGGGTGTGGACGGTGGCCGAAGTGAAGATCATTCGCGATCAGCGGTCCCGTCAACAGCGCCAGCCGACATTGTCGTGCCGCTCACCCTGCGTGGCAGGTTCACCTCAAGCGGCGTATTACAACGACGCGCTCGCGCAAAGTGTTCTGGAAGCATCAAGATCTTGCACTGCCAAACCACGTCCTGATGCTTTCTGCAAAGCATGAAGCTTTGCATTTACGCGCTTGTGCACGCGCTTTGCACTACCGGTGCCCTCAAGCACAAGGAACCGACGATGCGCGGGCGCTCAAGTCCACCGCTGCCCGCACACAAGAGGGCAGACGAAGCATCCGCTTCGAGTGCTTTCAAAGATCATGGGTATCTGAGAAAAGTTCGCGTCCTAAGCGCATTTCAAGTCATGCGCGAGCAGACATCCGCGAGGAAGAGCGAAGAGACACTGCCATTCGACCCACCGCTGCCACATAATCATTCGATCCAATCGCGACCAGCTCAAGACAATGCAAAAAGTCTGCTACTTGTATAGAAAGACATGTCATACATTGTTCCGTCGCAGCACCACCGATGCAAGACGTCTGTCTAGTCCTGGCTCTTGGAAGAGCCAGGCAGGGCAAAAGAGTGATGGAAGCAATGAACAAAAAAGGAAAAGGCGGACGTGCACCGATACCGGTGCAAGGGCGCGCAAATATGGGTCGTCGCGTCGCACAGCCTGCAAACGATCTACAGCGAAACGAAACCAATCGGGGACCGCGGCTGCACTACAAAGCCACCATGGCAACCACGAACACCGCGACCAGCAGCGTAACCGCATCGGCCCGCAGCGTGACGCGTGCCGGCGCACTCGACTGCAGGTTCTGCCCCGCCGGCTTGTCCGACTGCACGGACCCGCCCGAACTCGAACTCGACGATGACACGTCAGGCACCACGCTCGAGTCGGTCGAGTTCGTCGACGTCGAGTTGCCGCCGCCAATGATCGGCAACTTGGTGAAACGGTCGTTGAGGAACGGGTTGGCGTTGGGCGCGCGGTACGGGTCGAGGCCGAGGCACGTGCGCATCGGCACAAACTCGACGTTCTGCGTCTTGAGGAATTTGATGATATCGGCCTCGGCGGCGGTCGAGTGCGCGAGCGTGTCGTGCTGCAGCGAAATGAAGGACTTGTCCCACTTGCGCGCCTCCTCAAAGGCCTTGGTGAATTGTGCAACGACTGTCTCGGGCTTGGCGGCAGGGCCCTGCAGACGCCAGTCGTTCGAATCAACGTTGACTATGAAGCGAAGAAACAAAGTTAGTTGCTGCCGCGAAAAATGATAAAGCGAGGGAGAGGGGAGAAGAGGACGTACTGTTGATCGGGATGTAGCCGTACGTGTCCATGGCCTGAACCGAGAGCGGCTGCCACTCCAGGTACGGCAGGCGCACGAACCGCGGGCGACGGCCAATTGCGGCCTCGACGACCAAGTCGCTCATGAGCAGCTCGGTGCGGACCTCCTCGACGGTCATGGCCTTCTTGACCGCCGGGTTGATATCGATACGACCCGTCGACCCAAGCGATCTGTGCGAGTACGTGTGCGTGCCAATGTCGTGGCCCGAGTCGTAAGCGAGCTTGACGGCCTTCCAGAGCTCCGGATGCTTGGCCGCGTTGTTGCCGATCAGGAAGAACGTGGCCTTGACCCCGGCCGCGTTGAGCGTCTTGACGAGGTTCTCCGTCAGCGGCGACGGGCCGTCGTCAAACGTGATGGCGAAATGATTCGGGTTCTTGCACTTAGTGAATGGCTGCGTGATATTGCACTTGCCGCAGTCGTCCGAGCACGAGTGGCACGTTTCGCCCGCGACCACGTTGCAAATGCCGTCGCCGCACTTGCCCGCGTCCTTGCCGAACATGGCCGCTTGCTGCGTCTCCGTCTTGTTGACGAGGTCGCGCGGCGGAAGAGAGCATCCGGTCGGGACAAAACACCACTTGTCGAGCCTGTTTGAGTGCGAGCGAGCAAAAAACAGTACACGATCGTCGTCAGCATGCGTACAACGCACTTCTCCACCCGAAAATGAAGCACGAGAGTTCACGTACGGAGCAAACGCAGTGGCGGTCCGCGCGACCGTCAGGATCACGGCAACGAGCACGCACGCTCCAATCCAGTTGGGCCGCACCGCACCCCCACTTGAACGATCAGACTGTCGCGACGACGATGCAACCATGGTCGACAGGTTCTGCTCGCTGTGGTCTCGCGAGGTTGCAAAACGCAGTGGGTCGGTCGGAAAAAGTGCGCCGCGAAGAAAACGTCGAGCCGCGGCCGCAAGCGTCGCTTTGATCGCGGATGGGCTGGTGTTGCCGGGGAGCAATCGGTTTCCTGGTGCCCTGATTCTAGAATGATAAACGCGGCAGCGGTGAGACATGATCAGATTTCATGATGGGAGCGCCGCGTCCTGACACGGGCAAACATGGACGTGATGATGTTCTCCACAGCGTCCGTTGCCCTCCTTGGTGGCTCGTCGCGCCAAAATAATGAATAATTATTGAGACGTACCACCCCAGCTGGCGGCGATGCTGGCTGAGTGAGACGGAGCCAATATCGCCGAGGACTGCTCGTTCGAGGCCCTGAACAGGGCCAAAGGAGTGCAAACGCAAGGGAGCGAGGGTCGAGAATCTGGCGCAACGGTGCCGCGCGCAAACACGCCAAATCGACCGTGACACGAAGACCAGAACGTGTGGTCGCGAGGGTGGGGTTGGTGGTGAACCGCGGTGAACCGCAATCGACGAGAGCTTGCTGCTTGCGGAACCAGATCCGTCGACAGGGCGGTTGCACAGCCCTTTGACAACAGGCGCTCGACGAGGTGCCACGAATCGCGTCAAAGGCAGGACGACGCGGAGGTGGAGGGCGGGCGGGCGCGCGCGCGTCAGCGAGATGAGCTGGTACAGCGGCGCGAACACCAGCGCGGGTAATGGGCGGGAATTGGTCGCGGGAGAGGATCTTGTAAAAACGCCAGTCGCAACGATGAGCTCGTGCCAAGAGGGCTGAAGCAGGTACACGGGCGCAAACTGCCAACGAGCTTGACTGCCGACAGCGCGTCGAGCCAAATTTGCTGAAGCTATGGGGACGCCAGCGAAAGAATGGAGTTGGACCAATCGCGCCCGCCCGCAGCGCAATTCTCCCAGCTGCTCACGTCGTGAATGGCAGCGGGCACTTCGACGAGGCAGACTCGGGTGGCGAAGCCGCAGCAGGGCACCCACGTCGCCGAACATTGTCCCCCGCAGCGGCGGGCGTCGCAGGAACCACCAACACATGCACGCGACGGACGCCGCCTAATAAGCGGATGAAAACAGGCGTGAATTTACGCGCGTGGCCAATGCCGTTGCGTTTGAGGACCCTCGAGAACAAATCCGAGCGTTGGTGGTGCACAACATGACATTTTTCAATTCATTGTTTTTTGGCCAGAAAGCGTGGCGAGCGTGGCGCACGTTTCGGCACGCCTCGTCGTTTGCCTTTGCAGCTTGCTCATGCATGCGTCGAGTGAGCGGGGCGCAGAGGCCCCCTGGCGCAAATTTGGCGTGACCACGCAACTTGTGATTGCATTTGCACAAATCTCTGTTGCATTTTATCGTTGCCTCAAACTGCAAAATTGGCCAAATCCTACACGTTTCAACCATCAACCGCAGCCATAACTCACTCCACGTTGGGCAAGCCGAGCGTGCGCACGCCCGCGACGAGCGCAGCACCGCCGGTCGCGCACCGGCCTTGCCAGAGCACGATGGTGCCGGGCTTGCCCTTGCCGCCGCCGCCCTTGACGTCCGGCACCGCAGCGCGAATCGCGTCGCCGACGTGCGGCACGTCCTCGGCGGGTCCGACTACGACCATGAGCCCGACCTTGTCGTCAGCACCCGTCAGCACGAACCGGACGGGGTTAGCGGGCGCCGGGTCGAGGTTCTTGAACGTGTTAGCCAAGGTGACAAGGAAGTCGAGCGACGTGGTCGCGCGATGGTAATGCACAAAACCAGCGGTGGCACCCGTCTTAACGGCAGCGGCCGCTGCGGCGGGGAGGAGCCGCTTGGCGAGTTCGGCCGTTAGCTCGTTCGTCAACGTGTTCACGAGCCGGCGGTCGGCCTTGGCTGTTTCCATGACGCCTGAGACCTTGTCGACGAGCTCGGTGGGCGCGCCTGAGACCAGCGCACCGAGCGCCGCGTCGCGCTTCAATCCGGGCTGAGTCAATTGCGTACGCACGCGCTCGCCAAACGCAAAGAAGACGCGCGAGTTGGTGCCGCGGATCTTGGCAATGGACGGCTTGATGGCGACCGTCTGCAGCTGCGCCGTGCTGGCCACGCTCGTCCCGCAGCACAGACTGACATCAACGGGCTTCTCGGTCTCCACGGCAGGCAGCGACGACGCGGTCGGCACACGCGGCGTCGCGCCAATCACGACGGTGCGCATCGTGAACGCGTCGTGGCCAAGCTCCTGCAGATCTTGCGGGAGGGTCTTGGCGATGCCCCGCGTGCGGTCAGGCGCGGCGGACGAGGCTCCATCATGAACGGTCACGGTCAGGTCAGCTGCAATGTGGTCGGCGACCATGTCCTCGAGCACGTCAAGCCGGTCGAGCGTGACCGGCTGCGAGTGAGCGAGATCCGGCGCAAATTCGACCGAGTTCCACACGCTGTCAGTGCCAAGCGCCCTAATTCGTCCGACAATCCCAACGTCAGATTGCTGTGCAGACTCGCACATAATCAAATCGACGGTGCAAACGCATCAACGTACCACGATGCCGTGCGCCATCCATACACCGTCTCGGCCAGCGCCGACAACAGATGCTGCCCAGAATGCTGCTGCATCGCATCCCAGCGCCGCGCCCAGTCGACTGTCGCTTCCACCTCGTCGCCAACAGCAAGGGCGCCGTCGGCCTCAGCAGCGGGGACCATATGGACAGCCGTCAGCCCTTGACGCTGCACATCAATCACAGGCACTTGCTTACCGTTCTTGAGGGTTAAAGAACCACGGTCGGCCGGCTGGCCGCCACCCTCGGGGAACAGCACTGTGTCCTCGAGAACGACATGGAGAACGGGCTCCTGCTGCTCCACGACGGCGGGTTTGCCCTTGTCCTTCTTCCCGCCATTCTTGGCGGCCACCGAAGCGGGGGCTGGTCGCGTCACGGCCAGAACCTTGGTGCGCAGCGTGCGCGCAAACGAGTCGCGCTGGCAGAGCAGGTCGCCGACGGGCGTGCCGAGCGTCGGCGGGGTCGTCGTCGCGGGTACTTGGACAAGCTTGGTCGTCATTCTGCTGAACGTGGAGGGTCGCGATCGGTGGTAGTGCTGGTCGTGATGCAGTAGTGAGGACCGGGGACACGACGAGAGATGATGGAGAGGACAGATTTCGGGAGAACACATGGAAATGAGTCTTTGCAATGAAGATGTGGTCCCTGCCAGCGATCAGCTCCTCGTCTATCACATGGCCGCGTCAGGCCGCTTCGCCCTCGACATTGCTACTCTCGGCCAACCGCGATTCGCGCGCAGTTCCAAGAATACACAGGGCTCCCCAAGGCCAAGACGTTCCCTTGAGACGGGTTCCATCGCAGTGAGCTGTTCGCTTGTCTCTTGTTACCGTATGCGCTAACGGTGTTGTCCAGCGACGAAGAACAGCGTGAGAATGGCGCGCGGGGCATTTGTGCATGCAGCTCTCTCCTTTCTCGGCGTGCCGAACACCAAGACGCATGGATTGCGAGGGACAAAGGGACGCCGATTGCCCAGACGAGAAAGTCAGCCCTGCCCTGACGGCCAGTCGATCGTTGCACCGGTTGCTCGTCCAAGTCGCCTGCGATGCTGCTCGCTCATACGCTTCTCAAAGAGCCTCCCGCTGAAGTGCCCGAGCCTGAACTAGCCGGCATTGTGTCACCCCTTTCTGTTCGCTTAGTCGCGCCAATGTCGTGATCGGCGCGCAGGCGGACCATCGTGAATGTGTCATGAGCATCTGCGCAGGAACAAGGCTTTTACCACGGCACATCCGCAGAGAGCCGGCGGTTGTCGGGACGGTAAAAATATCGAAAGGCCGCGTCCGAACTGCCGGACCGGTACTTCTTCGAGTTTGTGCACGCGTTGACAGCGACAAGGGCGCGACAATG
The DNA here is from genome assembly GCA_000151295.1 of Allomyces macrogynus ATCC 38327. NCBI lineage: Eukaryota > Fungi > Blastocladiomycota > Blastocladiomycetes > Blastocladiales > Blastocladiaceae > Allomyces > Allomyces macrogynus. The sequence goes on along the minus strand of GG745351.1, from coordinate 942,624 downwards.
GACTCGCTGTGGACTTCTCAACTTGCGTTCCGCCCGCGTGATCTGTACCTGATCCTCGTCACGACGCTGACCAGCACCTCGTCAAGAATTTCTGGCTCTCGCTGAGAGAACCGACCACGGCGCTGACCAAAAAGCCGCGCGCACAAGTGCAAAACGACCCAGGCGGTTCCGGCTCGTGGCTCGTCGCGATCTCCACTCTCGTCCACCCTCTCGCCGCCATCGCGCACGCCGCGGCCGCGTTCACGGTCACGATTTGGATTCTATGTTCAGCGACGTCAACGTCTCCACCATCCTCTAGTCTGTGTTCGCGATCGTGGTCCACATTCTCGTCGCCGTTTCCCTCGCACTCCACTTGTTCGTCACCGCGGTGCCAGCACGCCCCTGCTCTGAGACTCACGCCGAGCAAGCTGACCGTCGCGGTCACAAGTTTCCGTCGACGCATCGTCCGGACGACATATGGCCACGATCGAGTGGGTTGCTGCTCGACAGCAGCCACTGGCGCGGTTCACGCTGTTGCTCCCGGTTGCGGCCGATACACGCTCTGGGCACTCGGCATCACATCGTCCGCTCAACTCGTCGAAATTATCCCCAGCGCGTCGGGCCTGATTGCCGTCATTCTCGCCACCGTCTACTCTGCTTTCGCCCTCCCACTGCGTTCGATCCAGACTGACACGTCGAGCGCGCGGCTCCTGTCCTCACCCGCGTCTGTCACGGCCGTCTCCACGTTGGCAAGCGGCACGCGCGCGCTCGGGTCCGGCACGTCTTCGCCCCATGTCCAACGGCCCCTTCGGTCTCAACAATGCCATTGATTCGCCGCGCGGCATGGACGTTTGGATCGACCGCGCTCGTGTGTGTGGCCGCTGGGGGCGCATACGCATGCGCGTGGGTCACGACGATCGACACGAAGCTGGCTGTGGCCGTGGTTGTGAGCCACGTTGTCGCTGAGTGCGCGCGCATTGTCACGGATCCGTACACGGTGAGTGTGATCCGTCGCGCACAGCGGGAACGCAAGTGCTGCGGCCTGCTGTGCCGCCCATGGGCCGGGTCGGCGGGCGAGGACGTGTCGACGGTCGTTGCGTCCGTGCGGCCGTTGGCGACACAGATAGTTGCGACGAGTAACGAAGAGGTGGACCTGAATACGGCGTTGCGCACGACGATGGCGCCAGGTGCAGCAGCGCCGGAGCGGCGGCCAGCGGCCCAGGAGGCGAGCATGGGCGTGTTGGATATGAGCGCGGCGCCAAGGATGGGGCCGTGAGCAACAATTTGAGAAGACGCTTGTTGGTATTTCCTCGGTATCCCCCACGGCCGACCACCAACGGCTCGACCGTCACGACAGCGTCCAACATCTTGGCTCACGGCTATACGTCCTCATCGCCGTTGCCGACCGCCCTACTCTGCGCGCGCCGTGCCCGTCTTGCCCAGCGCATACGTTGCATCGTACATGAGCTGCAAGTGCTGCGCGAACGTGACGGGCTCCGGGAAATACACCTCCTTGATCTCCTTATTCGCGAGCTTCCCGCCCGGCAAGAACTCGGGCAGGACCTGCACGACCGCGTCCCCGTCCACCCCGAAAAAGTACGGCATACTGTACCGGTCCTGGCTCGCGCCCGAGTGCACGACGCGGTGCATCGTCGAGTGGAACGTGCGGTTGGTCAGCCGCGCAATCATGTCGGCCAAGTTGACGACGAGCGTGTTGGGCACCATCGGCACGCGCATCCAGGTCCCGCCGTGAATCGCCGCGTGCTGCCGCGCAATGGGGTGCGCGACCACGTCCGACTCGGTCGTGCCGGCAGTCCCGCTGTTCGGGACGAGGATCTGCAGCCCGGGCGAGTCGACGGCGAGCAGTGTCATCGCGCCGTAGTCGGTGTGCGCCGCACACGACAGCTGCTCCTCGGTCATGCGGTGGCCCGGCGGCGTCGGCGGGTACCGCAGCAGACGCAACTGCGTCATCGGTTGCTTCAGGCATGCGTCGAAAAAGTCGGCGGGCTAAAATAGATTGTGGAGGGTTCGTCATTTTGTGATTCCGCGAGTGATGCGCGGCAGGCACGGACAGATCAACGCACCTGGCCCATGGCCACGGCCAAGACGCGCAGCATCGCGCACCCGAGCTTATACATGTCGGCAAAATAGGACGAGCACGCGGCGCGGAACCCGGGCAGGACATCCTCGGTCGGCCACGGCGTAGCACCGCCGAAATGCTCGCCGGCGTTCTGCTCAAAGAAGACGGACCCGATATCGTAACCTTCCTTGAGGTCGCCGTCGTTGATCTGCACCTCCGGGTTCAAGTTTTCCTACAGCGAACGGTAAGGATTTGTTTCGGGGGAGGAAAAAAAGCGAGCACAAAGTACCTCACCAATCCCAACGTATCCGCGCCCTGACCCCGCCGGCGCGCGCAGCTTGTTCTTGGCGTCCTTTGGCAGCGCAAACACGCGCCGGCACTGCGCAAACATGTCGGCGACCTGCGCAGCCGGCACGCCATAGTTTTTGATCAGAAAGAAGCCCGACTGGGTGCAAGCGTCGCGCATTTGGTTGGCGAGCGCGCGCAGGGCGTCACCGCGCGGGCCCGACTCGGTGAAGGCCGAGGCGGGCGCGTCGAGCGCGACGTGCACGTCGAGGACGGGAATGTCGGTGAATTCGGGCACGTTCTCGACATCTTCGGCGACCTTGGTCGTTTCGGCGGTGGCTGTGGTCTTGCCGGGCAGAGGCTTGGTCGTCGCGGTACCGGCCGAGGGCGCGTCGCGCACGGGCGCGTCCGAGGAGGGGCCGGTGGTCATCATGGTGGTGGATGGCGAATTGGTGCTGATGTGTGTTGAGGAGAGAGAAAGCGGTCGCGTCCCCCCGAATGCGTCCCCTATGTGAAGCAGCCAACGCGAGGCGCGGATGCTTCCTTGAGCCGCACTGCCTGCTTGTGCACAACCAACGCGTCCCCCGCTCCGTGCCCGCTTGGAGGAAACCGGCGTCTATTTTGTAGTGAGGGCTGCCAACAAGCCTCGGAGACAATTTACGGCAAGACTGGCAAAAAATGGATGCACAAAAGTAAATGATGGTCGTGCGCGGGGTCTACAGCTGCACCCCCGTGTCTATGCGAGCTGGAAGACGGGTCCTTCGAGCATGCGCCCGCGCTGCGCGAGGTCGGCCTCGGAGAGCGCGTCCTTACCCCACCACGCGACGAGCTTGATGCGGTACTGCGCCGTTGGGTCGATCGTGACAGGCGCCTCCATCTCGAGGTCGGCATTCCACTGCATGACCTGGTTCGTGTCCTGCGACCAGAAGACCGACGAGGCCAAGCCCTGCAGGTACTCGCCCTTGTAGAGGTACCCCACGTAGACTTCGTCGTAATCGGCGGCCGGCGTCGGCGTGGCCGTCGGCTTGGTAGACGTGATCTTGGACGTGGTTTTCGTCGAGGACGTGAATTTGGTGGCCGATTTGGTCGGCGTCGACGAGGTCGTCTTGGAAACGTTTCCGGTCGTTGTGGTCGATTTGATCGACGTCTTGCTCGTCGTCTTAGCCGTGCTCGAGGTGATCTTGCCTGTCGTCGTTGCGGGCTTGGTGGCCACCGACGTTGTGCCCTGCTTGGTCGTTGCTGGCACCGAACGGACCGTGGTCGTGGATGACCGCGCGGTCGTTGATCCCGCGCGGGCAGTTGACGATGCCGTAGCTGGAGCACGAATCGTCGTCGTCACGCGAGCGCTCGTCTTGGGTGCCGCCACCGTCGTTGCAGCACGACTTGCCGTCCCCGCCTTGCTCGTCGTCGCACCCCGCGTCGACGTCGCCGCCGTACTCGTCGTCACAGCGCGCCGACGCAGCGCCGCGCCCCGCTTTACGCGCTGGAACACCATCACAAACAGCTGCCGCGTGGGCCGAATCGTCTGGAACGCGATCCGTATCGTGTTCCCCGCGCCAGTGATCTGGAACGGGATCACGACGGGCGTCGTCGGTACCGTCTGCGCGCCATTCGTCCACGGCAATGGCACCTCGTCCGTCAAACCACCCGGCAGGAGCGAGAACGCGAGCGCGTCGTTCGGGTTGGCCGGGAACACAGGCGCGTGCAGCAGGTCGCCATTGTATCCGGCAAACGGCACGTAGACGGCACGCTGCAGGTGCGGGTCCTTAACGGCATCCCCCGGCTCGACGCGCAGGTACCCCGAGAACAGGGCGCCGGGTGCCGCCGCGTTGGGCGCAATCGTCACGTCCATGGACAGGACCGTGTTCCCCGCGACGGGTACGGCGAGGACGGACTTGGTCGCGTTGGTCGTCTGGCCGGCGGCCGAGAGCTGCACGGCCGCGGGAGCGGCAATCATCGTGTCGGTCGCGCTGATGGCGAGCGCCGGCACGTGCGCAATGTAGAACGTGGTCGCGGATTTGCCCACATTGCGAATCGTCACGGTCTGTGCGTACGTCGGGGTGCCGGCCGCATCGATCGTCATCTTGACGTGGCTACCGGCGGCCGACACGCCCGTCGTCGTGGGCGCGTCCGAGAACAGGCCCGGCGGGAGCAGGGCGATATCCGACCCAGGCCCCGTGACGGGCAGTGCGTCGAGCGCGCGCTTGACAGAGACGAGCCCGGCGCCCTGGCCCTGTGCGGGCAGCGCCAGCAGCGACCCGGCGGTCTGGTTTCCCTTGCCCGTGACGGCGCGCTCGAGCGCCGGCACGGCCGTGCGCATCAGCAGCGCGCGCATGTCCTGCATCGATGTGGCCTTGCCGCGCGACTCGAGAATCAGCGCAATGCAGCCGGCGAGATACGGCGCAGCGAAGGAGGTCCCGTCGTTGATACCCCACGCGCCGCTGGTCAGCGGCTGCGTCGTCAAGATCGACCCGCCGACGGCGACGATTTCGGGTTTCAGGTCAAACAGCGCCGTCGGGCCGAAACTCGAAAAGGCCGAGATTTGGCCCGCGTTCGTGTGCCGCACGAGATTGTCGTCAGCGCTGATCTGGATGTTGGCCGAGCACGTGCGCACGCCGCGCGGGAGCGGCGATTTCGGGTCGCCCGCGTGCACGACAAACAGGGCCTTGGCGTCGCGCGCCG
>GG745351.1:883300-894282 GCA_000151295.1 Allomyces macrogynus ATCC 38327 | reverse complement strand
TTCAGCAGTCGATGGCACGGGCTCTCCCATCCACGATCTGCACCCGCGCTCGCAAATTGACGTCCCCTGTCTCATTCATGCATGTAGAAGGGCGGTGACGTGCTGCGACAATACCAACTCCCAAAACCCGACGCGGCCGCCTCACTCCTGCAACAATTCGGCGACCACTTCGACCTCCCACCCCCACCGGACCCGCTCACGCAAGACTTGGACCAGCTCGTCGCGCACGCGACCGCGCTCGACCTCGTGGCCATGTTCGTGCGCACGATGCGCCCGCTCGTGCACTCGCTCGCGCCGCTGTGGCGCGAAGGCATCGAGCCAGTCTCGGCCACACCGACCACCCCGACCTCAGCGGCAACAACGCCCGGCGCGCTCGCCTACGACACGGCGCGCGACTACTACCGGATCTTTTCGTTCCTGCACTTTTCCTACTGCCTTGGGTCGAACTACACGCGCGGCTACTCATGCCGCGCCGTGTTTGGCGACTCGCTGCACTGGGCGGGCGCGCTGCTGCTGTGCCTGAACGATCAGGTGGAGGTGTTCACCGCGTTGGATTTCACGGCGCACGTGTGCCACGCCGCGTCGTTGGCCGATGGGACCGCGAGTGTCGGCGCCGCCCAGGCGGGCAAACCGGCCACGGCGTCGCTTGCGGAATTCACGGCACAGGGCGAGTACTTTGGCCAAGTGTGTGCGGCGGTCGCGGCGTATTACAAGGCGGTCGTTGGGAACGACAAGTATTGGGAGCGGGTGGGCGCGGCGGCGCCGCTGCGGCCGCCGGCGGAGGCGAAAGTGGTGGCGAGGCGGAATACGCATTCGCATGATGTGCGCGCGGTATGAGGGTGGGTGGAGGAGAAGACTGGATGGAGGGATGGGCGACTGGGAAGGGGGAGCCACGGATTGGTGGATGGGTGGAGAATGGCAATGAAGGGCTGGCGTGGATCGCTTTGGCGGGTTGGCAAGGGCAGGTCGAGGCGGTGAACTGCTCGACGGGTAGGCTTTGCATCGAACGGTACGACGACGGCACGCGCGGGATGCGCTCGGCGCAAGCGGCCGACGAGTGCGCAGGCGGAAGAGGGAAGAGGAGCGCTGTGAGACGAGCGCTTGGAGGCGCGAGGCACAGCATGACTTGCGTATGACGGCGCCCAGGCAGGCAGCCGATGCTTGTTCGCTGCGCAACTTGGCCACCGTGTCGCGACGCGACCACGCTCTCCTCCCCACTCGCCGTGACCACGCCGTCCGCTCCCGGCTCACCCGCAACGCTCGCACCCGCCGCCATGTCCGCCATGCCGATGCCCGACCCAGGCATGATGCCGCCCGTCACGGGCGCCCCGAGCCCCGCGCGTCCGACCGCGACCGTCGTCAAGGCGACCTACGCGCACGAGACGCGCCGCCACGTGCTCACCTACCCTGGCAGCCAATTCGCGTCGCGCGTTTCCTACACCGACGTGCGCGCCGCCGTGCACGGCATGTTCCGCGCGTCGCTGCCCGCCGGCACCAACCCGTCCGACCTGGTCCTCAAGTACCTCGACGACGACGGCGACTGGGTCGTGCTCGAGTCCGAAGCTGACGTCGCGCACGCGCTCGACCTCGCATCGACGCTGCGCCTGCGCGTGACCGTCCGCGGGAACGAGACGGATCTGTCCCGCGGCGCGGCGGTGGCACTGCACGATGCCCTCACGGGGGTCCGCGCGTCGCTCGACGCGGTGATTGCGGCAGTCGCGCGTGCGCGGGATCGCGGCGCGCCGCTCGCCGCGGATGAATTGACGGCACTGCTCGATGCCACTCAGCTGCACCGGCCCACGCCCGCTTTGCCCGCGCGGCCGACCGCGACCGAACCCGCCGCGACGGCCAAGCCTCTCGCGGCCGCCGCGCCGTCCCCCGCTCCCGCGCCCACGATCCCGCAACAGTCGACCGGGCCTACCTACCCGCCGCAGCCGCAGCAGCCGTACCCACCGATGCCCGGGCAGCAGCAGCCGCCGCAGGGGCCGCCACAGCCTTACCCGTACCAGCCATACGGCAGCGTGAGCTCGGCCTACCCGCCGCCGCCGGGGGCGGGGCCCACGGGGTACCCGCCGCAGGCGCCCGTGCGGCCGACATCGACGGGGCCCGCGCCGTACCCGGGTGCTGCGCCATCTGCCTACGGATCGATGCCGCATGGCCAGCAGGGGCAGCAGGCGCAGGGGTACCCGCCGTCGTACCCGCCGCAGCAACAGCCACCGCAGCAACCGTATGGGAGCAGTGGGTACAAGTATTGATGACGCGTGCCGGGAGCGTGAACGATTGGAGACGTGATGATTTGGGAACAAGAAAGAGCGTTGAAAGGTCGTTGAATGAGGAATGCTGTTCATGGGTCTGGGATTGGGATCGCTCACCGTCGTGCCTTTCAGCTCTCTGAAGAATGGATGCTCGAACACCATTGATCCATTCATTTCAAATCACATCTTTGGGAAAATCTGTGTCCGAGGTCGCACTTTGCTTGCAAGCATCAGCACCTTCAGAGCCGTCTCGGCCGCCATGGTACGACGTCGCACATTTCGCTGTCTTTCATGCTCGCCAATTTCACAACTCAATGGTCGATTTCCGACGCGCAGCAAGTCGGTGCTCGCCAAAGAGTTTGGCGTGATTGAGGAGGCGATCAAGGATACGTTGTGCAACGCCGCCATGGACCCAGACGGCACGACGCTGATTCACGAGTTGCTGCGGCAGAGCGCGGGCAATGTGCTGTCCGAGCACGAGCTGCTGTGCGAAGTTCGCACGTTTTTGATTGCGGGTCACGACACTACCTCGTCGATGCTCGCGAGCTGCGTGCTACTGCTCGCACAGTACCCGGAGTTTCAGCAGGAGCTGGTCGACGAGCTGGCGACGGTCGACTTGGAGGACTACGACACGCTCAGCAAGATGCCGCTGCTCAACGCCGTCATCAACGAGGTGCTGCACCTGTTTCCGTCCGCCTTCTGGACATTCCGCGAAATGGGCGAAGACGGTGTGACGGCGCCGACAACGGTGCTTGAGCCATTGGAACTGCCCGAAAGGTTCCACATCGAAACGCCGATTGTGCGTACGCTCTGTCTCTTGCTCCATTATTGAGCTGCTCCTGGCCACGTCGCGCACCTTCTCCACCTTCTTTTGTAGCGCGGCATTCACCGCGACCGACGCTTTTGGGGCGACGACGCGCTTTCTGGAACCCGCGGCACTAGGCATGATTGATCTCGTGCACAGGTTCAACGAGGTGCTCGCACAGCGCATCGTGGACAGACGCCACCAGATTGGAAACGACGACTTTTAGCCGTTCCCGGCTGGCTCGCGCGCGTGCATTGGGCGGCAATTTGCCGTCATGGAGCTGCGGCAGTTTGTCGCGGGGATGGTCAAGCGGTACAAGCTCTCGACCGACATGCCGATCAGCGGCGAGCGATTGCATTCGGCGGACATATTTCTTGTGGAAAAAGGCAAGATTCTAGGAAACAAAGAGCCTTCTCCTCCAGACAATCCGCAGGGGCGGCTCGACTTTTAAATAGCAGCGGCTGTCGGCTCCCCCGCTCGCTGCTCTGTTGCGGTCATTAGTATTTGCCAAAGGCACAGAAAACAACGAGAGAACGACTCTCGACGAAACTGACGCCGTAGAAACCTTGGCGACGACATTCTCACCGTTTTCGTGACTTCAGCCCACGTCGTCGACCTCGAATCGGCGCGCGCTGAGTTGTGGAGCCCTAATCGAAAGGCGACTGCAGACCGCGACAGGCGCGGCTGCTCTGTATGTATACACAAGACAAACGACGCGAACAAATCCCACCACAACGAACACAACACGGGCCCAGCGGTATGCGAAGCACGGCGCGCCACTGATGGGACCGAGTCGCGCCTAAGCATCACTCTTGGCGACCATCGGCGGCGACACCAGCTCGGTCGCTAAAAGAGCGGGACGCAGCTCGGCCGTCGCGCATGCGGGCGCGGTCGCGAGGGAACCCGCTCGCCGGCATACGTCCGAGTCGTACCAAACCAGATGCAAGAACGCATCAGTCCTTCCATGTCATCAGCCGACCAATAATATCAAAAGGACATTGGCTCCATTGGATCCCACACATCCCCGGCAATTTTCCTGATACAGGAGCAACCCTGGTCGTGGAACCGGTCAGCGCGGCTACCTAATCCCGCTATCTCTCCATTTCCGCCTCGGCGGGCTGACCTGACCCGCAGGGAAATTTGAGGAGTTGATAGGGAGATGCATCTAATGTGGCGTGCTACTGCGTGGAACTTGAACTGCTATCCTTGGCCGTTGTCTTGAATTTGAGTGCTAATTTGTGGATGATGAGCTGGTTGTCGCGTCCGTTGGGAGATGGCAAAATAGAGGTATGGCTCAATAGAGGCTTGTGCAGATGCGTATTGGTTGTGACAATTGTCTGACACCAGAGCATGCGCTGATATATGTAATCCGCCGAGCAAAATCAGGACGACACATTTATTTCTGAAACGTATCAGCGGTCGGCGTTGGGCTGTCGATCATTCATTAATCACATTGGCGAGTGAACTATGAGGGAACGAGTCGTCGCCGCCTCTGGTCTACCCGACATGGCCTTCACGATTACATTGAAGCAGAACAGTAACACACCCCGTCAAGAAGCAATGCAAAGGCTTCCGCTGGGAGTCCCCTCATAGGTCTGAGTAGCCAGCGGAAGTTGGAGGAAGTTGGATTCCCCCAGCCATACACTAGGCCTGCAAAGCTGTCTGCATTCGAATGACTCTCTCATCCACCTGGGCCTTCCCTTCTCCGGTCTGAGAATCCAAGCGGGCCGCGGACGTCGGACAAATGTGGACAGTGGAGTGACTGTCACCTTTGAGAAGTTATCGTGGGCAGGCGACGCGTGTGTATGGCGCTGAGCTGGATAATTGAGGGTGCCGTGCTGCTGCGACTGCTGGCCCACCAAACGACATTCGACCGTCCGAATGCAAGCATCAAGTGCCATGAAGCATCATCACAGCGAGCGTTGAGCGGCAAGTTCCGATTGAAAACATTAAGCGCCAAACATCACATTGAGCATCAAGTATCATGTGTCGACAAGCACCGATCATAAAAAATTAAGTGTCAAGCATCGAGCATCAACAGGGCCATTCTTGGGTGCCAAAGTCAGGGCAAAGGACACATTATGGCCTTCACAAGATCCTGGGTTGTTTTTCCGTTTTGAAAATAAATATTCTCAACATCAGGTCTAATTAAAATCGGCGGGTTATTACCGTCAGCTCATTTCTTGGCATAGCGTGAGATCGCTCGAACAGCAGCGGTTGGTAAAAATGCTGGCGAGTGGAGTATAGAGCACGGTCTTTTGAGCGCACATCAGACACGCAACTTTGGCCTGATCGCAGGCGCGCAGGAATGCCACATGAACGATGCCAATGGCCGTGACGACATTTGAGATCGTTTGAGATTCATCGCGTCGCTGCTGATGCCGCAAAGGTGTCGCAAGATTGCGTGATAATGCGAGAACCTCATTTCGTTCAGGCCCACGAACGTCACGGATGGCCGAAATCGGACGTGCGTTGAGATTCTGCATCGGTTCCATTCTTTCCATATACAATTCAACATTTCTGTCCGACAGGGACTCCCGGTGGGGTGGAGCAAGAGATAGTGGGCAAGCGGCGGTTGCCCAGCAGATCAAGATGTAGAGAGCACAGGCAAAGGCAAGACAAGGCAAAGCAAGTGGCAACAAAGCGTTCGGAAGCGGTATTTTTCATGAAAACATGTCTTCTTTTCAGCGGCTCTTCAAAGCGCGAACGAACTAGATACCTAAAGAGAAAGAACGACAATGGCAAAGATCGAACGACAACAACGATACGCAAAGCAATCTACCCGACAGACGAGCAATGCCGCGGGCAGCGTGACAAACAGGACCAGCAGAAAAATCAACAATAGCCGAGGGCGCGGCGGCCCCCGCCATCAAGAGAACGGAGCACGAGGCGCAAACGGGGAAACGAGCACGAGCAACAGCACATCCACAAACCCAAACGAGAAGCAGCAGCAGCGACACACAAAAAAGCACAACGACGCGCGCGCACACGAGCGAGCGCGATTACTGGCGGCGCAGACCAACCTGGAAGTGCAGGTTCTGCAGCATCGCGAGACCGAGCGTCGCCGGCTCGCGCGCGATCGCAGCGGCGGCCGATGCTGACGCTGGGGTCACGGGTGCGGCCGCGGCAGCGTGGTGCTTGGGCTCGTCGTACGGGAACGGCAGCGCCGTCTGGAGCAGCTCGTAAGTCATGAGCGTGACACCAAACTGCGGCGACGAACGGAAGATACGGGCGGGTCCGCCCTTGAAGAAGGCCTTGAACCCTTCCTCCTTCCAGATCTTGCTCGCCGCGTCGCTGATGCCCGTGTAGACGGTCTGGCCCTTGCGCGCCTCGACTTGCAACCGCGTCTTGATCACGTCGGCGGGCGTCGTCAAGTAAGCGGCGGGCATACCGGCTGCGGCACCGGCCAAGAGCAGCTCGAGACCCGTCAGCGGCTTCTCGGGCGTCTCGTGGAACACGTTCTTCTTGAGGTGCGCGTAGCACGTGAAGTAGATGCCCGAGAACGGAATGTCGCGCAGTAGACATGCGCCGGCACCCTTGTAGAGACCCATCAGACCAAGCTGCCGGATAATCGAAATGGCCGACTGCTTGACGGGCGCAGCGGGCGCGGGCTGGCCCGCAGCAGCAGCAGCGGCGGCAGCGGCGGCAGCGTGCGACATGACCTCACCCTGCACTTGCAAGCGAATCTTGACGATTTCCAGCGGGTTGGTGAAGATGACTTGGGACCCACCGGCCGTGCACCCGGCCAGAATCTCACCCCACAGCGGAATCTTGCCCGTGTCTTTGTCGGTGACGAGACTGCGGACCAAGTCATTCATCGTCAGCTTGATGGCCTTTTCGGGCGCGACACCAATCAGCTGCGGCCCGAGACCCGAGTAGAGACCGCGCAGACCCTCGGCCTTGAAGACCTTGCGGAAGCAGTCGATCGAGTTCCGGTAGAGCAGTTCGCCGGGCACGGCCGAGCGCTGGTTCTGCATGCGCGTCTTGACGAGGTCAATCGGGTAGATGGAGAAGGCGCCAACGGCACCGGCCACGGAACCGAGCGCGAAATGGTAGGCCGACTTGAGCATCTTCTGCACGGGCGTCAGGTGGTCGTGGTCGCCCGCAGCATGCGCGGACGGAGCGCGCGCGATCGCGGCCGGCGGTGCCGGGGGCGCACGGCCCAGCAGGTGGGCGAGCGCGGCCGCGGGAAGCGCAACCGTCGCGTCATCGGAGCTTGGTGCCTGGACGCCCGCGAGCGACGCAACGGCAACCAGGAAGCGGCGCGAGAGACGCGCGGCGCCGTCAGCAGCCGTCAGCTCGGCCTCTAATTATTCCACGCACGCCGGACATACGCAGGCAAATGCAATGAGCCATGGATCGGCTCGAACCACAGAGTGCGAGATCGCCAAATCGTACCGAGCGCCAGAACGTCGCTGAGCGTCACATAGCCGACCGTGTTAATGTCAGTAGCGCGGAAAAGAGCGCGCGCAGCGGCCTCGGAAGCGTCGGGCACGACGGCGCGGACGGCAACGACAAAGTCGGCCTCGGTCATGGCGGCGGCGCCCGTAGCCGGGTCGCGCGTCGACGAGACGGCAGTAAACGCCGTCGAGCGTTCTTCAGAGACGGGGAGGGCCATGGTGGCGGAGGAGGGCAAACAAACGACCAACGAGGGATCTAGGAGCGATAAGCGTGCCGAGAACGGTCAGCGGTGCATTTGATGCCTTCGACAGTGCAGCGCCGTTGTCGTGCTCGTCGTCGTTGTCGCTGCCACTGTCGTCAAGTTGGCATCATGCTCGTGGTGCTAGCTGCACTTGCAGCGCCTGCATTTTCGCGAGATCATGGGCTGCAGCTTCAGGGACGACAGCTCGGTGCTGAACATGGCGACGACATGGCGGCAGCGACAGCAAACAGACACACACCACAATCAGGAACGTCGGCAGCACAGTGGCGGGCAGCTTGGCGAGAGTCGACCAGGGGCACGGCGGGAGGACAGAGGAGAGCGAGCGCAGGAGATGGCGGCGGGCCTCCAACTTCTTCAATCACCGCGAGCGATCAACCGGCGGTCCACTCTTTTTCATTTTCCCTTTTGCCCACCGCAGGGAAACACTTGGCCCACGCAGACCACTTCTGACAGTGCCGCAGCCCCTCTCCCCCTCTTGGTTTGCTGCCGTTTTCGCGCGCCCCTTGCACGCATCTGGCATGAACCGAGAACGAAATGCTCGTCCGCCGCTTTTCCGACCCGCAACGCCGGCCAGCCGAATCTCTGACGTCGTTGGCAGGACACAAGGTGATTTGCGTCAAATAGCGTTGAAATGACGCTGATCCTTGCGTATTTTTGACGAAAGCGCCACAGAAGCCTTCCCGAGCCGCACCGACCCCCAGAACGAGCCCAGAAAACCCCAGGTTCAGACTCTGTTGCGGGGACTATCGCCTCGCTAAAATGGGACAACGAACCGCATCTCGCAGATGTGTCGAACGCCGGGTGAGGCCGGCGGCTTTCACCGAAGGGGAGAGTGTGCGAGACATTAAGCTCAGGGCCTGCCACAAACCTCAGTGACCGGTTTCATTGCACGTGCCCAGTCGATCAGGGTGCGAGACGCTCTTTGCGCTCAGTATTCGCGACGGCACGCTTCGAGGCTCGAAGCATTCCAAGTTCGAGCTCACTCTCTCTCGTCGCCGCGCGACCACCCCACCAATCCGATCATTTCAATCAACCACCAAGACGATCGCCACCACACGGTCGCCTCTTGCTGCAATCATGTCCACCGACCGCCCATGGACGATTCTTGACGACAAGGCCATCGAGGTCTTCCCCTACTATGACGACGACCCGCTCAAGGAACCCGACGCCGTATGTCATCAATCAATGTTCTCGCTTAAATCAATACATGGATCAATATTTTCCGCCCAAATTATTTTGCGTTGGATCATGTTTTGATCCAGTTTGATAGGATTGCCGAGAACAGTTCTTGATAACGGCCAATCGGTGACCTCGAACGTCGATTGGCCACACAATGGATCATTTGCAACTCACGCGCCATTTTCTGACTAGGATCATGATACCTTGGAACCCGTACGCTTCTCTACGACTTGGTGCCGTCGTATTCGCTTGATCGCGGTCTCTACTTCGGCCGCGGTGAGCAACCATGACCCCCCGCCAACGCCGCGAATTGCTTGTGCGAAATCGACTTTCGATGCGTTTGCTGATCTCGTATCTCCCTTGTCCACCAGTTGACCATCCCGAACGGCCCCAGCTGCAAAGTACGCGCCGCATCTCTCATGACGCGCGGCTCGCTGCACGCCGTGTCGATCCCGATCATTTTTACTTGCTGACGCGACGCGGCCGCGTTCTAGTACCTCCTCGCCGCCTTGGCCAAGCACCGTGGGCTCGACTATGTCCAGAGCGAGCCGATTCTGTCGCTGCTCCGGTCCGATACGAAAAAGGGCCACTCCAAGTGGGCCAGCAACGAATGGATTGGCCAAGAGGAGCTCTATGAGGCGTGCGAGCACGTCTTGACCACGCTCCGATCCAATGTCGGTACCGCCCTGTTGTTCCCGACCGCCCCTCGCTTTCTTCACCTCTGACGCGGTGACAAATTTTTCGAACCCCCGCATCTAGTCCGACTTCAAGGCCTTTGTCAACAGGGTATCGGTGCGCGACGTGCCCGATTACTACACGAGTACGCCGTGGTCATGTTTCTGTTCTCGCTGATTGTCTTCCCCCTGACCGCGCTGTTTCCGGTGACCAGTCATCAAGAACCCTATGGACTTTACGCGGATGCGCAACAAGATGCTGCAGTTCGAGTACAAGAGCAAAAACGACTTTCTCAAGGACCTCGACTTGATCTACACCAACTGCATGACCTACAACTCGCACCCGGAGAGCGTCTACCGCACGTTTGGCACGCTGCTCAAGGAGCAGACCGAGGTGCTCGCTATGACCATCCCGGATATCGTGGTGCGCCGGTACACGGACCCACCACCGCCGCCGACCGTCGCTGAGCAGCAACCGGCTGCCAAGCCTGCGTTCGACACGCCCGGGGTACGTTTGTTGCGTTCTTCATTGCATCGCGATTTTGATTCATCCTGACTGTCCCTCGTTTCCTGAATAGGCGCAATTTTCTATGCAGCCTGCGGTGCGATGGGACACGAAAACCCCTGTCCCGACGATCCCGCTCGCCGGCACCCCCACGCTAACCGACGAGGAGGCCGCGATCCTCGCCAACGTCTACCCGGACTTCTTCCCGCCGTCCCCACCAGCGGAGCCGGCACCCGCATCACCGATACCTGATGGCACGCACGCCGACACAATGCTGCATCCCCCCGCGAACAACCTTCCCACATCGGCGCCATCTGAGACGGGTCTCAGCGACGCTGACCCTGACGACCTTGCGCCGCGGCCCGTATCGCGAACCCACGCGGCCGTCCGCGCGAGCATGCGCACGTGGAAGAAGTTGCGCGACGTAGCCGACCGAATCACGGAAATCAAGGAAGACGGGATCATTCGTGTCGGCCGCACGGCGCCCGGGGCGGAGACACCTGCCGCGGCCGGTCCCGCAGCCGACGCGCCGCGGTCCGGCCGGTCCCCGTCACCCTCTCGCCGCGCGCAGTTTCTCGGTGACGCCGTGCCCTTGGACCCGCCGCACCCGGCCGCAGCCGCAGCACCGGCACACGACGCCGAAACGCCCGACGACCCGCCGGTGGTTCGCACCGAGTGGCAGGCGCACGCGCACGTCGAGCGCGCGATAATGTTGTTGCTTGGGCATCTCGGGATCGATGCGGCGCACACGACGACGTTGCAGGTAATTGTCGACTTGTATGTCGTGTGTCTCGGGAAACTTGGCGAGACGCTGCGCGTGCTCGCTGATCAGTGGCCCGACCACGTCGACCCGGCGAGCGATGCGCCGCGCCGCGAATTGGATGGCGAGACGGTGCTGCTC
>GG745351.1:847696-883200 GCA_000151295.1 Allomyces macrogynus ATCC 38327 | reverse complement strand
CTCGATCCGGTCGCGTGTTCAGGACCATGTGACGGTCGATATTTGCAAGGCGTCGCACCGGCTGGGGGATTTGAATCGCCGGCTGGAGAGCAAGTACAAGGATTTGGTCACGGTACGTTCGCACGCGAATGGTCTTTTCGCCGGCATCCTCACTCGCTCACTCAATTCTAATTTCCATCACTTTGCAGGGTGGCAACAGCGGGCTAGGACTCGACGACCTGCCCATGGAGGGGCTCGAAGACGCATTCGCAGGGTACGCGCGCCGCATTCCAATGCACCCCTCCCTTCCCCACCTTACCCACCCACCCGCCCCTATGTAGCGGCAACTTCCTCACTGGTCTCCTCGGTGAAGACTTTTTCGGTTTCCGCGGGATGGGCTTACCCGGCACCGTCCCTACCGCCGTGCCCGCAACCCTGTGGTACCGCGACGACGTCGGGTACTACCGCCGCGCCGTGCAGGCCATGCACGGCGCCGGCGGCGCCAACTCGGTCGGTGCCGCCGGCGCGCTCGAATTCCCGGACCCACCGCCGTTCCCGCCGCTCGTGCGCCGGTGGTTGCCCAAAGTGCGCGTGCCCACACCCACCGAGGACCCGGCCGACGAAGACAGAGTGATCGCGACGTGTACACCCGACGGGAAGCCCGTGATTGCGCTCATGCAGCCGTGGCTCGCGAATAAGTGGGCCGCGCATGATGCGGCTGCGGGGACGCGGCCGCCGCCGATGTCGGAGGTGGCGGGGGTGGTCGAGAAGGATATGCAGGGGGTGGTGGCGTTGCCCGAGGATGAGGACGTTGTGTCGGCGCGTGAGTTGAAGGCGCGGTTGGCGGAACGCGAGGCGAGGGCCGGGATCGACGCGCCGCGAAAGGCCAAGAAGCCGCGGCGGTAAGAAACAGGGATTAAAAGCCGTTGTTCGGATCTGCAAGTTCATACAGAGCCTCTACGGCGCGACACGGACGAATTGAGAAGTGACTTGGGCCGAGTCGGTTAAAAGGAAGGTAGGAGACGGCATCGTTGTTGTGCGAGACGCGTCACGCAGAGCACCGTCACCGAGCTCGCTGCGCATCATCCCCGCACGCTTTCTTCCTCTCCTACGCCGTCGGCGCTGCGACCCCTCTTGCAGCACCTCGACATCTACTTTGCGTGCGCCGAGACCCTCGTTCCGGTTGTCGCGTACCTGCCGGGGATCACGAACGCTGCAGCAACTGCAGCTCGCGAACCACATCAGCTCGGGCGTCACGGTCGAGATTGCGCAGCACATGCCGCCGCGGCTCCGATCGCTCGCGCTCACGGGCCCGCCCGGCGCGCGCGGGTGGCCAGCCCTGGTCAAGGCCTGCCGGCGACGCTCACGCACCTCGAGTTTCTGTGGTTCGAGTTCGAGGTCGACGTGGACCACCCGACGCGCATGGCGCCCGAGGACGGGCGCGCTCACGCACGCGATCGCGACTCGGCTACGCAAGATCGAGCATCTGGGGCTGTGCGAGTTTGATCGCGGGTTGACGGACCACGAGGTAGCGTCCATCGTGCGCGTCCTGCCGCCGTCGACGCGGTCGATTGTCGCGGATATTGAGCGCACCAAATTTGTGCGCGAGCTCAAGTTGGAGAGTGGCCAATGGTCGCAATACGCGATCGCGCGCGACCCGCTCGTGGAACTGTCTGCCATCAACCCCCCGTTCCGGTTCCCGCAGCTCTTCGCCACACTCACCCTCTGGCTGGCGGGGATCTGGGCGCGCCACGGGCGTACGTGCGCATGGTCAGCTTTATGCCCAAGGGGTGGTCGCCTTGTCAGCGGCGGATTTGGCGAAATTGGCGATGAACGATGGAGTGTGAAGAGACGGAGGAGGGAATGGTTGGTTTACCATCACCACGGGTATATCATTGTTCATTCGCGGTTAATCGCATTTTGACACATGTCCATCGATTCTTTTGCAAAATGCAATGGCACGATTTGTACTCTGGCTCTCTCTGGCCCCAACACCTTGGTTGGCATGCCCCCACATCGACGCGGCGACTCGGACAACAGCCAATACTTGCACCAAATCCCGCGCGATACGAGCCCAAACCAATCCAGTCCCGCGTGTATATTCTCTCCACCGCGATCTCGCCCGTCCGCTCCCCAGTCCGCGTTCATGCGCTCCGGCCCAGCCGACAAGTCGCCCTCAACCCTGCCTTCTCCACCCGGTCGCTCACTGCTCGTGCGAAATACACAGCACCGAGAACGTGCGCTCGCCGTCCTTTTCCTCATCGCTCAGCAAATATACTCGCCCACCTGCCGGCGCGCCGGGGACGGTCTGTTGCCCCGGCGGCGCGTCGCGCGCGGCCAGCAGCGAAATCCCGCGTGTGCGGTCCTTTTTGGTCTCGAAAATATGCACGATCTTGGCGGCGGCCACGTGCCATACATCGAGCAGCGACGCCGAGCATGCGGCAAAGTAGTCGTTGCCCAGCCGCTCGGCAAAGAGGACTGGGTGCCGCCACGGCAACTTGCGCTTCAGGACGAGTTGCGGGGCCGTCGAGTCGGTGGGCGTGGTGGCTTCGAGGATGAAGCCGAACTCTACGAAGTGGGCAAGTCGTTTCGGTTACATGGCTCGCTGTGGGACGACAGAAAATGGAGAACAACGTACGCTGGTAGCACAGCATGTACTGGCGGTCGCCAAACGCAGCGGCACGAATCGGCGCGCCCGTCTTGTCCTCGCCCATTGGGTTGGCCAACGTCTCGAGCGTGAGCGCGGCCAAGTCCATGACCGAGAACTGCGTGTCGTGGCCGACAAACACGCGCGCCTCGTCGACCAAGTCGAGCGTTCGGATCGGTTGTGCGAGCTCCACTTCCTAGAGATGGTATCGTGGCGAAAAGTGAGGGGCCGTGGCTGGTGAAAAACAAGTCAACACAGCGTACCTGTAACTTCACAAAGTACCCGTTCACCCACTTGAGCACCAAGCACACCGTCTGCTGCACCGACACGCACAGCGTAATCTCGGTCCCCGCGCCATTCGCCGCGGGCGTGCGGCCGACACGGTAAAAATCGCACCCTTTGGTCTCCTTGATCTTCTTCAACTTGGTCTCCGTCTCAAACTTGCGCTTGAACGACAACTGGCCCGACGCCGCCTCGTGCAAACACACAATCTCGTGCTTGCCCGACCGCGAGATAATCGTGCCAATCTCCTCGACGCACGTGATTTGCAAGTACCGCCGGTTTGACAGCGGCATGAGCTTGGCGCCGGCGCCGCCGTCGGCCGTATCGAGCGCGAACAGGCCGTCGTCGACACCCAATAACAGCACGGTCCCGAGGAAATCGGCGCAATTGATGCGCTTGCCGAGCCGGCACACACGCGCCGCGCGGAACGTTGGCCGGTAGTTGGTCGATTTCTCGGACGCGGCGCCGGAACTGCGCGCGGACCCGGACCGCGCAACGCCCGCGGTCGATGGCGACGATGCACCGGCAGGGACCGCGAGGGGCGCAGCAGGTGTCGGCGTCGGCGACGACGGCGTTGGGCGGGTTGGTGCGGGCGCGGCAGTTGCAACTACCGCGGCAGCACCCGCCGGAGCCTGTGCGCTCGCGCGCACCGTCGAGATGCGCTTGACTGTCGCGTTGCGGTCGTCGTCATCGTCGTCATCCTCATCGTCGTCATCCTCGTTGCCGTCATCCGACCCGCTCTCGTCCCCTCCACCGGCGGCCGCGCTCTCCTGCGCATCCTCCTCGTCGTCGTTCCGCGCGTCCATCGCCTGCCGGTTCCGAAGCCGCTTGGCCTCGCGCGCGCGTTCGATAAGGTCGACGATCACGGCGCGCGCGTCGGGTCCGCCGACACCGGCGAACATTGGGTGTGCGAGCAGGGATCCAGCGGTCGGGCGCGCGTCGGCGTCCTTGTTGAGGCACAGCCGCACGTAGTCGCGGAACGCGTCGGACCATTTGGCGTCGCGGAGGGTCGGGGGTGCGGCTTTCGGGATCGTGAAGAGTACGCGCATCGGGTGCATGTCGAACATGGGCGGTCCGCATTCGGCCATTTCGATGGCGGTAATGCTGGACGAGCAAGGGGTGGTGAGCGCGCTGAAAAGATGCGGGAGTGGGTGGAGAATGTGTTCACGAACCCTAATGACCAAATGTCGGCCTTGTGGTCGTAGCTCGTGCCCTGTTGCTCGGACGTGATCACCTCAGGCGCCATCCTGTGTGGGATCGCAAAGGAGCGTCAGAGCAAATGAGCGTCAGAGCAGAGTTCGCTTATCGTAGCGACGGGTCGAGCGTACCAATAGGGCGTCCCGATGAACGTGTGCCGCTTCGAGAACGTCTTGGTGATCTGCGTCGACACGCCAAAGTCGGCGAGCTTCACTTGGCCGTCCTCGGTCAAGAGAATGTTGCCACACTTGATGTCGCGGTGCAGCTTGCCGCACCCGTGCAGAAACTCGAGACCCTGGTCCACAGCAGCCGAGTGAGTTGGACGCGAAATCCGGATCGTGCGAGGGGAGGAAGGGACATGCGCGTACCACGAGACATTCGCGCACAATCACGGCAATCTCGGTCTCCGTGAGCGGCGTGCGCAGACCTATGGCCGCCCGAATGCGCTTCAGTTTGCGCGTGGACCACCACGGTCACTGCGAACCAAACGTACTCTTGTACGCGGCCTCGACACTCCCGCCGCCGCAGTGTTCCATGGCAATCTACACAACCAGTTGCTCAGTCGTGCGTGTCTATCTCCGCTCGAACAAACCGGTTGCGCAACGCACCCAGATCGTCTTCATGCCGCGGACGTTACCGCGCTTCATGTAGCTACCGAGGTAGCTCACGACATTGCCGTGGTTGCACGACTTGAGGAAGTTGACCTCGTTGAGCACCTCGTCGAGGTCCTCGCCCGGTTCGAGCTTGACGAGCTTGACGGCCGCAAGCTGCCCGGTGCTTCGCACTTTGGCCTGTCACGATTCGACACGGGCGGCGTGAGCGGTAGAACGCGGGCGGAAAGAACGAATGGAGCGCGCGCACCGACCTTGTAGACTTCGCCATAACTACCCGCGCAAATCGCAATGAATGAGCCAACGGTCCGTTCACAACAGTCCATGGACAACATGGCGTACCTGCCGGACCCAATGATCTCGAGCACGTCAAAGATGGCCTCCGGGTCCTCTTTGCCGGCGATTTTCGCAAACAGTTGCTGCGCCGACAGGTCCGACCCGGGCGGGGGCGGCGAGCTCGCGACGGCCGCGCCGCCAGACGGAACGGGACTCATGGCGGCGTGTCGAGGAGGTCGATCGGTGCTGGAAACGCGTCAATGAACGAACAGGGGCTCGCGGAGGGGCCGCGGTGGTTGGCGGCGGGACAGGAACGGGCTGCTACCGTCGAAATTGACCAAGTATGAGCTGATGTCGTGCCGGGCGGTGCACTGCTCCGTGGTCCAATGTCCTGTTCTCGCACGGGCACCGAGCTCGTCGACGTTGCGCGGAACAGCGGGATCGGGTGGAAGGAAAGGGCGGCACGAACGGCCGGGCGCTCGCAACAGGGCCGGATCGGATTGCAGCGAGTCGTTTGCTGCGGCTCGTGGCGGCCAGCGCGACCAGCTCGAGGACAGTTTTCGGGGAGCGATGGCGAAGAAAACGGCCCCGTTCGTTGCTCGTCTTGTCCCTCAGGCGCACGTGTGAATCAAATATCAAGCGCGAGACGCGACTGGCTTGTTATTGAGGAGCCGGCCTGTTTCGCTCGCGTTCCGTCATGTCAGAAGGAAAAAAAATGCTTTGATGCTTTGATGTGTATGCCTGTCCCAAGGCAGGTGGGCCCGATGCCGGAGCCCTTCGTGCGCGCGCCGCCTACTCCGTAACCAGGAACACAAGCTCACACCAAAACGCCAAAAAAAACCGAGCCTACCCAACAAAACCAAAAACCAACCGCCTACCACGACCCCTTGAACTTGCCGCCATTCTTAGCCCGCTCCTCGACCTCGCGCTGCTTGATCGCGCGCACGCGCGCGAGCTCCTCGTCGCGGGCCAGCCAATACCCGGTCCGCGGCGGCGGCGGATGCTTGCGCGCGTCGGTGGGCGACTGCCGCTGGTCGGCCCACCACGGCAAGTTCACGGTGCCCTCGGGCCAAAACTCGGGTTCCGGGCACGTGAGCGGGTTCTCCTTATCGGCCTTGGTGAGCGGGCGAATCGAGTAGAACGCCTGGAACCCGGACGCGAAGTCGGTCTTTTCCCAGTACTTGCAGACGGCGCGGACCTCGGGCGTCGCGCGCCACGGCTCCACTTGCAGTGCCAAATCCGCGGCCGCGGCCGCGTCGGCGTCCCTGGTGAGCGCCGCGAGCCCAGCCTCGTCGAGCTCGTCGAGAAGTTCCGGGACCGTCTTGTGCTCCTTGCGCGCCTTGTCCTCGAGCGCCTTGTCGCGCGCGAGTTTCGCGGCGCGAGCCTTTTCCGCGTCGTCGGCCGATGGCAGCGGCGGGGTATCCGGGTCGTCGTAGACGTTGACCTGCTTGGGCCGGATTTCCGACGCCGGCGGCACGGCGGGCACGGTGCCAGCGCGCTTGGCCGCGGCCTCGCGGTCGTCGTCGGCCTTCATGGCGGCACACGTGTTGCGAATGAGCCGCTCGTAGTAGCCAATCTCGTACATGTTGGTGCCGACGTCCTGCTGGAGCAGCCGCAGGTCGTTGTGCTCGACGGGCATCGCGTCGATGATCGCGAACCGGCACATGCCGTGCGCCGAGCACACGGGGTACCACGCGTTATCGACGCCCCAGAATGAGACGCCATCAAAGGGCAGAAGGCGCCACGCGCACGGCCAGGCGGCGCGCGAGAAGACGGGGAACATGACTTCCACGAAATTCGAGAACCGGCCAATCGACGCGCCTGACCGCACGGCCGACGTGTTGTGGAACTTGACAATGTCGCGCTGCCAGTTATCACGGAGGCCCTTGAGCAGGGCAGGTTGCGCGACGTGCAGGTCATAGTCCTTGAGCAGTTGCAGGAACTTGGTCGGCGACCAGCCGTCGGGCAAGCCGACGTCGTCGTCCCACAGGAACAGGTAGTCGTAATTGTCAACGACGAGCGGCGTCAGGAACCGCTTGGCGTACCAGTACTTGGTCTGGCGCAATGCGCGCACGGCCGTCCACCGGTCGTAGCCCGGCACGTCGGCCCAGGACGCGTCGTCGTAGTGGAACAGAATAATGTCGAATCCTTCCTTATCAAACAGCTCCAAGACGGGCCGCATCGCCTTCTTGGACTTGAGGCCAACGGGCACCGCCAGGAGCCCGGGCTTGCGCGCGAGCGGCGGGTCGCGCGGGGCGATCCCGTTGGCGATGCGTTCGAGGTTGCCCGGCTCGCGCTCGGCAAAGCTGAAGGCGCCCGTCGGTGGAGTCATGAGCAGCCGGTGCGTGACGGTTGGGTAGGCCGCGGGCTTGTCCCAGATGCGGATCCAGTAGGCGGTGCCAATCACGGCCATGACGGCGAGCACGAGTTGCAAAAGCGCCAGTGGGCGCCGCGCGCGCAGCTGCGCGTACCAGTCGCGCGCGTGTGCCGAGACGGTCGCGGCCGCGAGCGAGGCTGTTGCGGCCGCGGAGCCGGGGCCGCCGACGCTTCCGCCGGGAACGGCCGCGTACTCGCCGCGCTTGGACGACGAGGAGTGCGGGAGCAGGGTCATCGTGACGAGTGCCGGCGTGGATAGCAGTCGTGGCAAGCAAACGAGGGGGCGATGAAGTGTGCGAGAGTGGGGGAGCGATGCGGGGAGTCGAGGTCCAAGGGCGCGTCGTCGGTGTTGGCTCGGCGTGGGCGTGGTCGCAGCGATGCGCGGCGTGGCGAAGGCGCGACGTGATGGGAACTGGAGCCGGCGCGGACCGCGTTGCGCGGCGCAGGCGGCACTGCGGGTAGTCGCGGGCAACGGCGTGCAGCAGGTCGCACTGGAGGTAGTTGGCCGGCCGGGCCGTCGTCGCGAGCAGTGCTGGTGCTGGTGGAGCTGGTGGTGGGAGGCCGACCTGCTGTGCGCCAGCATGCGCGCGCCTCGAGAGCGCTGGTGGCTGGTCTGTCTCGCAGCGTGTCGCCTGTCCCGCCCGCGCATCAGGTTTCAGCCGAGTGTCAGGGTTTCGCCCAAGTTCGCGGCCCGTGCGACAGCCAGGTGTGCAAGCCTCCGGGCGTAAGGCGCGCACGCCAGCGAGGGCGGCGAAACGGAGCGAAAGGCAAGAACGCGTGCGCAGGGATTTGCGATCCCAACTCGGCGCAGCGAATGCGAGTGGCGCCTGCGGCACCCCTGGCGGGTCACGCGCCGTGCAGCCTCAGCGGTGACAGGTGTGGCAGCCCACGCGTTATTCTGCAAGCGCGGCGCGCGACGGTTCGCCACCGCACGCCGCCAACGTCGGCGAACGGTCAAGGTCCATCACAGGTTTGCATTTGCACGGCGCCTCTCAAAAGCACGCTGGGCCCCCCGCCACCCTCTTGAACCGCGACCGCTACCGCTGTCGTGTCTCTTCTCCCGCCCAAACACAACTCTTTCCTTCACCATGCGCGAAATCGTTCACCTGCAGACCGGCCAGGTGCGTCGCACCCGCACGCGCGCCGCCGCCAGCTGCTCTGCCGCCGACCGCGCCATCCCTGTGCTCGCGACGTTGATCGGCTTCACGCCGACCGACATCACTCTGACGGAGGCGACGGGCAACGGACGACGACAGGGAAGGGAGCATGGCGGCGGCGCTTCCCATTCCGACCCAGAAGGCCAGCATCGCTGACGCGAGCCAACCCATCGACCTCTAGTGCGGTAACCAAATCGGCGCCAAGTTCTGGGAGGTCATCTCCGACGAGCACGGCATCGACCCGACCGGCACCTACCACGGCGACTCGGACCTGCAGCTCGAGCGCGTCAATGTCTACTACAACGAGGGTACGAGGCCCGATCTCGCGTTCTTCTCATGCGAGCGAGGTGGGGAAGGCGGACGGCTCTGTGCTGGCCGGTGCTGCGCGAGCGAGCGCGTCGGTTTGCACGAGCGAGCGAGTGTGACTTGCAAGCACGAACAGAAGCGATGCGACGGTGCTGACGTCAACAGCATCGTGGAGCGGCGCGTAACGGCCACTCGTCGCCGCCGTCTTGGCGCGCGGCGATTGCGATCGTTGCCGCCGCCACCACCACCACCAGCTGGCTGTCGTGCTCGTGCTTCGCTCCATTTCCGCCGGGGGCACGAGACGCGACGCGAGGGACCAGGGGGCGTTTGCGTGTTCACGTGTGTGTTTCGAAGCCGTGATCACCTCCTGGATCGCCCCTCGTTGCGCCCCCTGGCCCGGCTTGCGCGCCGCCTACGCCGCCGCCGCTGCGCCCCACTTCGCACCGCTTTGAAATCGCTTTTGCAACCAGCGTCCTCACTGCTCACTGATGTTTTCCACAATCTATAGCGACGGGCGGCAAGTACGTGCCGCGCGCCGTACTCGTTGACCTCGAGCCGGGCACCATGGACTCGGTCCGCGCCGGTCCCTTTGGCCAGCTCTTCCGCCCCGATAACTTTGTCTTCGGTCAGTCGGGTGCCGGCAACAACTGGGCCAAGGGCCACTACACGGAGGGTGCTGAGCTCGTCGACTCGGTGCTCGATGTTGTGCGCAAGGAGGCTGAGTCGTGCGACTGCCTGCAGGGTTTCCAGATCACGCACTCTCTCGGTGGCGGTACCGGTGCCGGTATGGGCACGCTGCTCATCTCTAAGATCCGCGAGGAGTACCCGGACCGCATGATGTGCACGTTCTCGGTTGTGCCGTCGCCCAAGGTGTCCGACACGGTCGTTGAGCCCTACAACGCGACGCTCTCGGTGCACCAGCTCGTCGAGAACTCGGACGAGACCTTCTGCATTGACAACGAGGCGCTTTACGACATTTGCTTCCGCACGCTCAAGCTCACGACGCCCACGTACGGCGACCTCAACCATCTCGTCTCGGCCGTCATGTCGGGCATCACGACCTGCCTGCGTTTCCCCGGTCAGCTCAACGCTGATCTGCGCAAGCTCGCCGTCAACCTCGTGCCGTTCCCGCGTCTGCACTTTTTCATGGTCGGTTTCGCGCCGCTCACGTCGCGCGGCTCGCAGCAGTACCGCGCCCTGACGGTGCCGGAGCTGACGCAGCAAATGTTCGATGCCAAGAACATGATGGCGGCGTCGGACCCGCGGCACGGGCGTTACCTGACGGTCGCCGTCATGTTCCGCGGCCGCATGTCGATGAAGGAGGTCGACGAGCAGATGCTCAACGTGCAGAACAAGAACTCGTCCTACTTTGTGGAGTGGATCCCGAACAATGTCAAGACGGCCGTCTGTGACATCCCGCCCAAGGGGCTCAAGATGTCGGTCACGTTCATTGGCAACTCGACGGCGATCCAGGAGCTGTTCAAGCGCATTTCGGACCAGTTCACGTCCATGTTCCGCCGCAAGGCCTTCTTGCATTGGTACACGGGCGAGGGGATGGACGAGATGGAGTTCACTGAGGCCGAGTCGAACATGAACGATCTCGTGTCGGAGTACCAGCAGTACCAGGACGCGACCGCCGACGACGAGGGCGAGCTCGACGACGAGGGCGACGCCGAGGCCGAGGCCTAAGCGCGCTGTTGTTTGCCGTCCAAGGTGGGTGGGTGTTCGCCCGCGTCTGTGCGCGATCGCGTCGCACGAGGGTCGCTCGCTGAGTCGTCGCCGATCCCGCTTGGAAGGGGAGAGGGGTGTTCGTTGTTGCCTGATCGGTTCCTCAAGTGCTGGTGTCGCGTTTTCGTTCTCCGTTTCCCCATTTTTGTTTGGTCGTTTTCGTCGTCGCATTCCCCCGCAAACGCCAACTTGTCTAATTGATTGCAATCGTGCACCGTTCTTTGGATCCATTTGCTGCTGCTCCCTCCCCCTCCTCCTCGACCGGTCGGTTTCCTCGCCTGGCGTCGTCCTGCTCTGCTTCCCTCGTCCACGTCGCTCGCAGGCCCGTGTCGTTCACCTGCCTTCCTTTCTTTGATGTGCGCGTGGGGCGCGCAACACTTTCACTTCCCCGCCACCGCTTTTTTCTTACTCTTCAACCCACCCGCCCCACCGCTTGTACTTGGAACGTGAAAAGGGAATGTCAATACTTTCGAATTCTTTTCTTGGTTGAACAGGCCCGTCGACGGCTCGCAAGCAGCACGGTCGCGGCAGCAACCCGGCCGAGGTCAGGATGCCCCTCGCCGGACGTGGAGCGAGGCATCATCGGACTCCAGACCAAATCACCACCGAACCTCTTGTATTCCTCGACCCACCCGCACGCACCCTCATTCTCGGCCTCACTCCAAATCCACCGACTCGACGTGCCGCACGACCCACGCGCGGAAACTCTTGTACTTGCCGACGCCGTGTAGGAGCTGAACGAGTTTGAGGTGGCCGAGGGACGCGGCGCGGTGGCTATCAAAGGGAGGAGAATGAGCATGGGGGATGGGATTGGGAGAGTGGCAGGACGGACATTGGCAGCTGGCCCTGCTGGTCGGCAGAGTTCGGGTCGCGTTGGCGTCGAGCAGCGCGGCAGCGACCTGGTGTTCCGGTGGAGAGCACGCGTGAGAATGTTATCTTTGTTGGTGCACGTCGCCGCGCGGAACGGCCACGAATTCGTGCCGGGCGCGAGGTGGACGCCGTACGTACCTCGGTCCGGTTCTTGGACGCGCAATAGTGCCTGCCGTGCGCGAACCAGTCAGTTCCATCCACAACGGAGGTAGAGGCAGCACGCACCACACGTACAGCGCTGTCTGGCCCGTTTCGTTTTGCCGATTCACGTCGGCGCCGTGCGCGACGAGTAGGTTGACGAGCGGCGCGCTCCCGACCGACGCTGGACGCGGAACGGAGGGTGAGCTGAGCGCGGGCGGGATCAGTGAATCATCTACAAGCACGTCGACACGAACCGGCAATGATCAACGGTGTCCAACCCGACTAGGGTGAGACGCGTCAGAATTCGATGAGCTACATGTGGCCGCGACACGTCGTCGCGACGCGTCGTTCGCCATCTGTTCCCGGCCAAACATACATCGTCGGCCGCGTTCGCGTCAGCACCATCCTTTAAGAGCCATTCGGCGACTTCGGGGCGGGATCCTACGTTCGGTGGCGACACCGCCATCAGTCGTGGTGATGGTCAACGGACCGGCAGCACTGATTCATGTGCCTTGGCGCGACCGCAAGGAACAATCTCCTCGAAGACAGTGACCTGCTGCCGATTGCGACCTCATCACCGGAATTAGAGCAGATGCACTCACCTGAGCACGCCCAGTGGAGCGATGTCCGGTCGTTCTGCCAATGTGGTCATCGCGGGTCATGATTAGCACCAGGTCGCGCGCGAAGTTCCAACACGAGTACTGGGGGCAGCGAACCTCGTCGCGCTTGCTCAAAATGCTGGCACCTTTGGCGCCGTCGGATTCGTTGAAGAGCGCTTGCACCGTGGGCAGATTGCCGTTGAAGGCCGCATCGAAGATGGATGCGGCGACGGGGCCGGTGATCGTGCTGTCCTTCGCGCCGCCAGGCGCACGGATGGGGTTGCTACCGGTCATCATGCTTGCTGTTCAGTCGCGATGGGGATTGGAAGTGGTTGATGGTGGTTGCTAATTGGACGGGGAGCTGATGTGAGTAGAGACATGGAAAGAAGGTGGACCTTGATCTCTGGTCAGATTTGCTTTAGCAGTCATGTAAAAGCTTTTTGGATCTCCTTCAAGATGGTGTGGTCTAGCTGGTCAAGCAAACAGCGCTCGGCTGCGAGAGCCGAAGGTTCGAACCCTTCGGTGCCCAAACGTATTTGTATTTCACTTAGGGCTTTTTCATTTCGCATCTGGACTGGGAGACCGGCCAAGCAGTGACGCCAGCGGTCAACGTTGTCGCCCTGTCAATCCAATCGGCAAGCCTCTTACCACTCGGCTTGCTGGTCCGTATTGCTCCGATTGTCACAGTCTTCCACCAATGGTTTTGGTCGCGGCCCACGCGCGACACCCTGATCGCTGATCGCAGATCACAGCTTCGACCGCTTCACCCGCACGGCCCACTTCTTTTTCGAACCCGTTCGCCCTTCCACCGTTGTCTCCGAGGCCGAGTACAAAAGGCACAGCCCGCCCCGCGCCCATCCCGCTCTTCTCCTGACAGATTCTTCGACTGGGCCGGACGGACGGACCCAACCCCCCTCACCTCACCTCTCCTTCTCCACGGCCTTTGCCCGGCCATCTCCCCCACCCGCCTACGCTCTCTCGGCGAGTTCGGTGCTCAAGCAACCCGTTTTCCTCCACGCTGCACCAACTCAACCAAGAAATCATGGCTCGCTCGCTGCGCCAGTCGACGCCCGCTGCCCCGGCCGCCGTGCCGCCATCGGCCTCGACCACGCCGACGCCGACCTCGACGGCCACGATCGCGACGACTGTGGCCATGGCGCGCCCCGTGTGTGCACCCAACGCGGCGGACGCCGCGAACCCAATCATTGCGACGCTCGCCCTCAAGGACGGGTCGGCGTTCCAGGGGTTCTCGTTTGGCGCGCCGCGCTCGATTGCCGGCGAGTGTGTCTTCCAGACGGGTACGCCGTGTTCTTTCGTCTCTTTTCGCTCGTTGCTCGGCTCCCGCTGTGTCGGCGCTGTGTCGCGCGTGCCGTGGATTCTTTGTGCGATGGGACCGGTTTTGAGCGGCTGTGATCCATGATCACTTCTGGGTCCTCTGTGCGCACACGCAAGCGGGGGCGTAAAACGAGGCGTTATGGAAGGCATGAGCGACTTGAGCGGATTACGAACAAATGAACTGACCAGACCTGTTCTGCTTGATGAAAATATGAACAGGCATGGTCGGGTACACCGAGTCGCTCACGGACCCGTCGTACCGCGGCCAGATTTTGGTGCTCACCTACCCGCTCGTTGGCAACTATGGTGTGCCGTCGCGCGAGGACGTGGAGAAGGAGCTCAACAACCTGCCGCGGTACATTGAGTCGGCTAAGATCCACATTGCCGGTCTGATTGTCGGCCAGTACTCGCAAGTGCACTCGCACTTCCTCGCCACCTCGTCCCTCGGCGACTGGCTCAAGGAACACAAGGTGCCGGCGCTCTACGGCATCGACACGCGCGCGCTCACCAAGAAGATTCGCCAAGGCGGTGTCCTGCTCGGCCAGATCCGGTTCCCCGTCGCCGGCCGCGCGTCCGGGTCGACCAACTTGAACGACTACGAGCAGCTCGCGTGGGTCGACCCGAACGAGACCAACTTGGTCGCGGAGGTCTCGGCGCGCAATGTCACCGTCTACCCGCCGGCACCGGCCAAGGGCAACGCGGTCGTGACCAAGAAGGGGTCGACCAAGCCGCTGCGCGTGCTCGCCGTCGACGTCGGCATGAAGTACAACCAGATCCGGTGCTTTGTCAAGCGCGGTGTCGAGCTCAAGGTGGTGCCGTACGACTACGATTTCGTCGCTGATCAGGACTACGACGGTCTATTCATCTCGAACGGTCCCGGCGACCCGACCATGGTCACGGTTACGATCGACCGCCTGCGCACGATGCTGAAGCGTCAGACCAAGCCGATTTTCGGCATTTGTCTCGGCCACCAGCTCATGGCGCTCGCCGCCGGCGCGCAGACGCAGAAGCTCAAGTTTGGTAACCGCGGGCACAACATCCCGTGCACCGACATGCTCACGGGCCGGTGCCACATCACCTCGCAGAACCACGGGTACGCCGTCGTCGCGTCGACGCTGCCGACCGGCTGGGAGGAGCTGTTTGTCAACGCCAACGACGGGTCGAACGAAGGGATCCAGCACACGTCCCTGCCCTTCTTCTCGGTGCAGTTCCACCCGGAATCGACGCCGGGACCGCGCGATACCGAGTACCTGTTTGACAAGTTCATTGCCAACGTGCAGCGGTGCGCCGACGCCGGCAAGCTCGTCGCTGAGCCGCGCCCGGCCGTGCTCGCCAAGGATCTGCCGTCGAAGCGCGTGCACGTGCGCAAGGTGCTCGTGCTCGGGTCCGGCGGTCTCTCAATTGGCCAGGCCGGCGAGTTCGACTACTCGGGGTCGCAGGCGATCAAGGCACTCAAGGAAGAGGGCATCTACACGATCCTGATCAACCCGAACATTGCCACGATCCAGACGTCGTCCGGTCTCGCCGACAAGGTCTACTTCTTGCCCGTCACGCCGCAGTTTGTGCGCAAGGTCATCCAGTACGAGCGGCCCGACGGCATCTACGTTACGTTTGGCGGGCAGACGGCGCTCAACGTCGGTGTGCAGATGAAGGACGAGTTTGCGTCGCTCGGCGTCAAGGTGCTCGGCACGCAAATCTCGACGATCGAGGTCACCGAGGACCGCGACCTGTTTGCGTCGGCGCTGCACGAGATTGGCGAAAAGTGCGCCATGTCGCAGTCGGCCACGACCATCGACGAGGCCATCGCCGCCGCCAACAAGATTGGGTACCCGCTGATTGTGCGTGCAGCTTACGCGCTTGGTGGGCTCGGGTCGGGCTTTGCCGACAACCAGGAACAGCTCGTTGCGCTGTGCCAGACGGCGTTTGCGTCGTCGCCGCAGGTGCTCGTGGAGCGGTCGATGAAGGGCTGGAAGGAGGTCGAGTACGAGGTCGTACGCGACATCAACGACAACTGCATCACCGTCTGCAACATGGAAAACTTTGACCCGCTCGGCATCCACACGGGCGACTCGATTGTGGTCGCGCCCTCGCAGACGCTCTCGGACGAGGACTACAACATGCTGCGCACGACGGCCGTCAACGTGATTCGCCACCTCGGCGTCGTTGGCGAGTGCAACATCCAGTACGCGCTCGACCCGGTCTCCAAGGACTACTGCATTATTGAGGTGAACGCGCGCCTGTCGCGGTCGTCGGCGCTCGCGTCCAAGGCCACGGGCTACCCGCTCGCGTTTGTGGCTGCCAAGCTCGGTCTCGGCATCCCGCTCAACCAGATCAAGAACGCGGTCACGCAGGTGACGTGCGCGTGCTTTGAGCCGTCGCTCGACTACTGCGTCGTCAAGATCCCGCGCTGGGACTTGAAGAAGTTCCACCGCGTGTCGAAGAAGATTTCGTCGCAGATGAAGTCGGTGGGCGAGGTCCGCTTTTCACTCTTTACGACCTTTGCGACGCTGTTCAGGATTAGTTCACTCACCCCTCCGATTCTTCCACCTGGTTCATAGGTCATGTCGATTGGTCGCACGTTCGAGGAGACGATCCAGAAGGCGATCCGCTCGGTCGAGTACTCGTTTGTGGGCTTCTCCAAGAACGACTACGTCAAGCCCGAGGAGATTGACGAGGAGCTCAAGAACCCGACCGACCTGCGCGTGTTTGCCATCGCCAATGCCCTGCACTCCGGCTACTCGGTCGATCGCATCTGGGAGTTGACCCGGATTGACAAGTGGTTCCTGCACAAACTGGCCAACATTGTCGACCTCGACCAGCGTCTCGCGCAGTACACGCTCACGTCTCTGCCCTCATCGCTGCTGCGTGCTGCCAAGCAGATTGGGTTCTCGGACCGCCAGCTGGCGACGGCGCTCAAGTCGACGGAAATGGCCGTGCGCGAGGCGCGTATCGAGCGCGGCGTCACGCCCTTTGTCAAGCAAATCGACACGGTCGCCGCCGAGTTCCCGGCCATGACCAACTACCTCTACATGACCTACAACGCCGTCGAGCACGACGTGTCGTTCAACGACAAGGGGATCACGGTGCTCGGGTCGGGAGTCTACCGTATTGGTTCGTCGGTCGAGTTTGATTGGTGTGCGGTGCGCGCGATTCGCACGCTGCGCGAGCAAGGGTTCAAGACGATCATGATCAACTACAACCCGGAAACCGTATCGACTGACTACGACGAGGCCGATAAGCTCTACTTTGAGAACCTGACGCTCGAGCGCGTGCTCGACATTTATGAGGTGGAGCAGTCAGCCGGTGTCCTGATCTCGATGGGCGGGCAGACGCCCAACAACATTGCGCTGCCCCTGCATCGCCGCGGCGTCAAGATTCTCGGCACGAGCCCCGAGATGATCGACTCGGCCGAGAACCGGTACAAGTTCTCGCGCATGCTCGACACGATTGGCGTCGACCAGCCCAAGTGGAAGGAACTGACCTCGTTCGACGAGGCGTCCGACTTCTGTGATGCCGTCGGGTTCCCCGTGCTCGTGCGCCCGTCGTACGTGCTGTCTGGTGCGGCCATGAATGTCGTCTACTCAGCCGATGACCTGCACAACTACCTGTCGCAGGCCGTTGCCGTCTCGCGCGACTACCCGGTCGTCATTTCCAAGTTCATTGACGAGGCCAAGGAGATTGAAATGGACGCGGTCGCGCACGACGGCAAGATCCTCTACTCGGTCATTTCCGAGCACGTCGAGAACGCTGGTGTGCACTCGGGCGACGCGACGCTCGTGCTGCCGCCGCAGGACCTCGCCGAGGAGACGGTCAACAAGATCCGTATCGCCACGGCCAAGATTGCCGACGCGCTCAACGTCACGGGCCCCTGCAACATCCAGTTCATTGCCAAGAACAACGAAATCAAGGTCATCGAGTGCAACGTGCGCGCTTCGCGCTCATTCCCGTTCTGCTCGAAGGTCATGGGCATTGACCTGATTGAGCTCGCCGTCAAGGCTATGCTCGACCTGCCCACTGAGGTGCCAGTCCTGCCCGAGCCCGAGTACGTGGCCGTCAAGGCCCCGCAGTTCTCGTTCTCGCGTCTGTCGGGTGCCGACCCGGTGCTCGGTGTCGAAATGGCGTCGACCGGTGAAGTCGCTTGCTTTGGCAAGGACAAGTACGAGGCCTACCTCAAGGCGCTGCTGGCCACTAACATGAAGCTGCCCAAGAAGAACATTCTTTTGTCGCTCGGGTCGTTCAAGGAGAAGGCCGAGTTCCTGCCGTCGATTCGCAAGCTGCACCAGCTCGGATACAACCTGTTTGCGACGGCCGGTTCCGCCGACTACCTGGCCGAGCACGACCTGCCCGTGCAGTACCTCGAGGTGCTCGACGGCGCCACCGCGGCCACGGCCAAGACCGAGTACTCGCTCGAGTCGGCGCTGAGCAACGGCCTGATTGACCTCTACATCAACCTGCCGTCGCGCAACAAGTACCGTCGCCCGGCCGAGTACATGTCGCGTGGGTACCGGTCGCGTCGTCTCGCCATCGACATGGGCGTGCCGCTCATCACCAACGTCAAGTGCGCCAAGATGCTCGTCGAGGCTCTGGCCCGCAACCCGACCAAGGACTTCACCATCTCGCACATTGACTCGAAGACGACCTACAACTCGGTCAACCTGCCCGCGTGGGTGGTCTTGGACCCGGCGCGCGACGCCAAGGCGTGCATCGCTGCTGGTATTGCCGCGACCGTCGACGCGACGGTCATGTCGTCGGCCGAGGCCACCGACGTGGCCGCCGTGACCAAGAAGCTCATGACCAGCAGCAAGACGCTCATCACGTCGGCTACGGGAGCACCGCTCGCGTCGCTGCTGTTCCTGTGCTCGCTGCACAACCACTCGCTGCACGTGACGGCGCTGCAGCCCGACGACGTTGAGCTCGTCGCCATGGCCAAGGCGCGCGGCGTCTCGCTGACGTGCGACGTGCACATTGCCCAGCTCGCGCAGCACAAGGACCGATACGCCAAGTTCATGGACGTGATCGACGCCTTTGGCGTGCGCAAGGGCGAGGAGGCCCAGGCGCTCGCGCAGCTGCTCGAGGTCATGCACCAGCTCGGCATGGACGTGGAGGAGGTCGCCGACAAGATCTCGCTGGCCCCGCAACGCATCTTTGATGTGAACGTCAACGCGTCGATTGAGCTCGAGGACCGCCCGAACAACGCTGCGGCATACCGCGTCGTCATCCAGGACCAGACGGTCTTCCTCGACGGCGAGTTTGTCCAGTCGCCGCTGCCGTCGCTCGTGCACGTCGGGTCCCTCGTGCCTGTTGCCCGCGCGTCCACGCCCGTTGCCACGACCGCGAGCACCGCTGCGATCCCGACGACGGCCACGCCCGCGGGTCTCAAGTCGCCGCGCCCGGCGCGCGTCAGTATGACGGCGCAGGCGGCCGATGGCAACGCCACCGCTGACGAGCAGCAGCTCGAGAAGCGCCGCCGCCGCATCTCGACGACGTCGGGTGCCGTCCCGCCGCCGGCCGCGCCGACGCCCCTCACGTCGGCTATGGTCACGTCCAGTACGGGTGCGCTCAACGCCGCGTCCACGCAAGCGCTGGCCTCGGGCATTCGCTCGGCCTTTTTCCGCCAGCACATTCTGTCGGTCGACCAGTTCACGCGCCACGAGCTGCACACGCTCTTTGGCGTCGCACAGGAGATGCGCACCATGGTCGAGCGCGGTGTCGCGCCCAACCTGCTGCAGGGCCGCGTGCTGTGTACGGCCTTCTACGAGCCGTCGACGCGCACGTGCTGCTCGTTTGAGTCGGCGTGGCAGCGCCTCGGGGGTGCGATTCTCTCGGTCAACCAGCTCACGTCGTCGATTGCCAAGGGCGAGTCGTTTGCCGACACGGTGCGCACGCTCGCGGCCTACTCGGACGCGCTCGTTCTGCGCCACCCGGAGAAGGGCTCAGTCTCGCTCGCCGCCAAGGTGGCCAAGATCCCGGTCATCAACGCTGGCGATGGTGTTGGCGAGCACCCGACGCAGGCGTTCCTCGACGTGTTCACGATCCGTGAGGAGCTCGGGTCGGTGAACGGTCTGACGATCACGCTGGTTGGCGACCTCAAGAACGGCCGCACCGTGCACTCGCTCGTCAAGCTGCTGTGCCAGTACGACGTCAAGCTCAACTACTGCTCGCCCGTGTCACTGGCGATGCCCGAGGACGTGGTCGAGCACGTGCGCGCCGCCGGGATCCCGCAGGCGCACTCGACCGACATCAACGACTTTATCGGCACGACCGATGTCCTCTACGTGACGCGCGTGCAGAAGGAGCGGTTCGAGTCGCTCGACGAGTACGAAAAGGTCAAGGACGCATTCATTATCGACTCGGACACGCTCCGCAAGGCCAAGCAGCACATGGTTATTATGCATCCGCTGCCGCGCATCAACGAGATTGCCGTCGATGTCGACCTCGATGGCCGCGCCGCTTACTTCCGCCAGATGAAGTACGGCCTCTACGTGCGCATGGCCCTGCTCGCGCTCGTCATGGGCCGCGCGTAAGCGTGTGATGCCCTCACCACGGTTACTTTGGTCGCGCGCGCGCAGCTTGGTCGTTGCGGTGGAGTTGAAGGTGTCCGTCCTGTCCGTCCGTCCCCGTCCCCCGCTCATTTGCTTTCGCTCTTCCATCATGGCCTCGCCCGTGCGCCCTCCCTTGTCCCTCCCTTCCTCAAAATTTCCAATTCTAGTCCCCCTTTTTCTCTTTGTGGTGTTTTTTGAAAAGTCGCGTTTGTTCTTTTGGCGTGTTGCGGAGCTCTACCTCGTCTTGATTGCTGGATTGAAATGAAGCATCAGCATTTTCTCGAATCTCTCCTTGTTGTCTCTTGCCAGTCACGATTCAGCACCCGCGCGTTCCGTCTCCAACAACCCGCGCGAATCTTCAACCAAAATGCTCAGATAACTGTGTGAGCGGGACGCTGTTGCCATTAGGTCTTCGTCTTCAAGTCTGCTCAGATGCGAGTCTCTGACTATGCGGATGTCGTTGCGGATCGTGAGGCTCGCACCGCCAACGCCCATGGCGATGATTCGTGCTGATCTTGGGATTGTGATGAACATGGTACGTTTTGGCTGGCAGGATCGCGTGCAAAACTTTTGGATCGGCGAGCGGAATAGCGGAGCATCGCCCGTACCTGTCCACCCGTCAACCCCCTCCGCGGGCAAGAGCAGCACGATCTCCAGCCTGTGGCAGCCACCATCAAGGTTCGACTTGGTCTCAAGCGCAGGCCAAGCAAATACTGAAGCAGGCCAAGCAACCGCCACCTCCGCGTGTGCAGCGTCTGTTCGGGGACGCCTTGTTGAAGCAGTTACAATGGTTTCGAGCCACTTCCTTGGCGACCCAAACGACTGTCACGGCCGCGATTGATGAAGCGACCGTGCGTGTGGATGGCGGCAGGAAGAGCTCGGCAAGGTCGGTCAGCGTTTCCAGAACGAGCAAAGCAGCTTGCTGATGGAGCGCCTGCAGAGCAATCATGGCCGGGTTTGTACATATTGACGGAAATCTGGTTTCCATTTTTGCATTGCCCATGCCAGTCTGCAGCATCGCAACGACAAGACGACCAAGTATATAAACAAAAGCATGGATCCGGCCATTGATCAAGGCGCCCAGCGCGCAAGCGACTAACAAAATTGACAAACGGCAGATATTGCATTGCAACATCACTCATCTCGCCGCGTAAACCGCACCCACGCGTTGGTCATGCGCAACGTGACCGCGCAGTGCAGCTCCTCGCCACCAATCGACACATCGGTGGTGAGCTTGTACAGCTTGACGATGCCCGCGACAAACAGCCGCAGCTCCATGACGGCAAATTGCCGACCGATGCACGCGCGCGGGCCCGCCAAGAACGGCAAAAAGTCGTAGGTTCCAATCTGGCGGCGGCCGTTGACGATGCGCTGCGCGGGCACCTCGTTGAGCCCGTGCACGAGGTCGATCGTGTCCCAGCGCCGCGGGTTCCAGGTAAGCGCGTCGTCGCCCCAAATATGTCGGTCGCAGTGGATGCCGCGCTGCATGAGACGGTGGAGCAGGTGTGTGACAGTGTCAGAAAAGTGACGGTACACACGAGTCATGGCCAAAGATGGGAACATACAATCGGAACTTCGATGCGGAACCCTTCGGGCAGCTCCAACGGCCCAAACGCCGTCGTCGGCACGGTTGCGCCACCTGGGCCCACGTTGCGGAACGTGAGAAAAGCGGCGGGGAACAGGCGCAGCGTCTCGTTGATGACGGCGTTGAGTCGCGGCAGCTTGCTGAGCGTGTCATAGTCCTCCAAGTCGACCGTCGCCAGCTCGTCGACCAGCTCCTGCTGAATCTCCGGGTACTGCGCGAGCAGCAGCACACAGCTTGCGAGCGTTGACGACGTGGTTTCGTGGCCCGCGGCCAAGAACGTGCGAATCTCGCACAGCAGCTCGTGCTCGGTCAGCGCGTTGTTCGCATTCTGCCTCAGCAACTCGTGAATCAGCGTCGTGCCGTCCGGGTCCTTGGCGGCGTTGCGCAACATGTCCTTGACGGCCTCCTCGATCACGCCAAACTCTTTGGTGAGCACCGACTTGTTGCGCGTCGGGATCCGGCCGATCGTGTTGGGGAATTGGAGGCTGAGCAAGAACCACAGCGAGAGCTGGAACGCCCGGTTGGCGTTGTGGTACGCGCGCGACACGGGCGAGCCCTGCGGCGTGAGCGCGTTGAAATCGTAGTTCATGGCCGTACGGCCAATCACGTTGAGCGTCAGCTGGCTGCTCAGCTCGTGAAACGGGAGCGGCGTTGACGCGGGCGCCGACTGGTCGACGAGCGCATAGAACCCGTCGAGCGCAGCAATCATGGGCGTGACGAGCGGCTTGAGCGTTTTGGCATTGAACAGCGGGTTGATGATGCGCCGGTGCCGCTTGTGCATTTCGCCCTGGAAATGGAAGAGGGGTGAGATCCAATATCTCAACAGAAAGCGCTAGATGGATGGCATGCTCAAATCACCTCGATGATGACAAGACTTGCGTCTCCGGTTGCCACGCCCACGACCCGCTTGCTCGTTTCCGGCTTGACAAATCGATACGAGTTGGCCGATAAAATCGTGTGCAAAGCCTTGGGGTCCGCAATGGTAACTTTCGGCAGGCCCTATCCGTGACCCACCAAAGCAGATGAGGCACACGGAACTTGCTCGAAGAACCCAAACAATGCCGCGAGCAACATACCAGCACAAATCGGCTCAAGAAAATCAACGGCGCTCCGTCTGCGCGATTCCACCCGTCGAGCCCCTCTTCTCCATGCAAGAGCGGTACAAGCTCGACTCCACGACGATCGCCAGCGAGGGCCGGCTTAATTTCGAGGGGCGGTGGCCGGAGGCAAGTAACGATGCATCCCGAGCAGCCACCAAAACCGCATGTGCAGCGCCTGTTCCCGGCACACCCTGGCGAAGCAGCTTGCGAGAAACGAGGGCGTAATGCACAGCTTCCTTTGCGACCCAAACTGTAATGAGAGCCGCAACGGATGCAGTGATGAAGCTGACCTTCCTGGCCTGCATTTTCTCGAGCACGTCCTGCACCAAGGGGTGGGTCGTCAGGGCGAGGGCTTGATGCTGCAGTGCCTGCAAAGTCGTCACAGCCGGGTCTGCGACGGCGGATATTTGGTTGCCCATGTTTTGTCGCGGTTCGTCGTCGCTATTTGCTGCAAGGCAGGGTGACGTCGAGCAATGCTCGCTTGGTGTTGGTCGCGCGCGAATCGACGCCGAGCGTTGCCGTCTGTCGGGGCGAGTTGGGATTTATATCGAATGCGGCTGGTCGTCAGCAGAGCCGCAGCGCTCAGCAATCGGCATGAGGAGCGGTCCGGGTCGCGTTGGCGGCGATGTATGGCATTTCCGACGGGCCGCGCTGCAGGTACCAACCAACAGCATATGGAACGCCTGGATGTTGGCATTGCGGGCGAAGTGATAGAACTCGCATGCTTGAACCGTCACTTGCAGCTCCAAGCCATCAAGGCCCGCGACCAACTCCACACATCCATCGAACTACTTTCCCCTCAGTCCTCTCTCGTCAACGGGGTTGGATCGCCACAACGTGGTTTCCCACGCTCATACAGGGATGTTGCGATATCCCCCCGCGACCTGAAGCCGCTTGTCAGTCCTTGGCTGCTGACGACAGCCTCTTGAGGAAGCTGAATGAATCCACGCCCGAATCGTGAAGGATGCCGACCATGCATGGACGGCCTGCGACAGTGCTAAAAGCGGCGTTCAAGGGCTTTCAAGCGTGGACCAATCACATTCGACTCGATTATCACTTCGAACTGTTGCGTCTTGCATTGCCTTGTAACTGAACCGTCTCTCTGCCGCCAATATTGATAAACAGCACGTCGCTGTACGCTGAAGAACGCGGGCCCATACCGCAAGCGGATTAGAATGCGCTTTATCGTCCATGTGATGTTACTGCTCATTTCTGTTTGTGACTTGGAACCGCAAGTCGTTTTGGCGAGCACTCTGGCGCTCACTTCGAACGACCTAAATATACACATCAGCGCCCAGGCAACGTGGCCGGCAGTCGCTTGCAACGAACCTTTTGTGTCGCGTCCGTCACGGCCGCAGTAATCCTGTCGTCTGGCGCGGCGCGTGTCGTGGTTGGTGATTGTCATGTTGCCACGATTGTCTTTGCCCTGCTCATCAATACTGCCTCCGCTCGCGCTGGCGTGGTTAGTCAGCACCTGCCGCACAAACTTCGGCGCATCGCATGTACCGCCGCCATTATCGTGTTGATGTTTCAGGAAATGGCGAAGCAAGAGCAGATGATGGCACGGACCCTCCAGCAACTTTAGGCACAAGACCGATTCATGAGCACAGACATAATTTCAAACTGATCCATCGGCTCCATTTTGCAGGACCTCCTCCACCCTCCACTTTCATCGCCCGCACTCACGCACTGCGACGCTCGAACCGCACCCAGACGTTCTTTGGCCCCAAGGTAATGGTCCACCGGAGATTCGCCACTTACATGGTCTTGATGTCCGTCGTGAGCGTACCGCCGAATGAGGCCGGCAACAAACAAGCGCAGCTCCATGAGCGCAAACTGGCGCCCGATGCACGCGCGCGGCCCGGCCAAGAAAGGAATGAAATCATACTGCCCAATCTGCCGACGCCCGTTGACGATGCGGTTGGCCGCCGACGATACGTCGCCCGTGCCATGGACTTGGTCAATCGTGTCCCACCGGTGCGGGTCCCACGCGGCCGCGTCGTCGCCCCAAATCGACGGGTCCAGGTGGATTGGGCGCTACACAAAAGTGGTGGAGAAGGTTGAATTCGAGTTCCTCTTGCCAGCCCATGATCCATATCAGAGACAAGTCGCGCACAATCGGAATCTCAATCCGCGTCCCCGCGGGAATCTCAATGGCCCCAAGCGCCGTCATGGGCAGTGTCATGTCCGTGGTCGCCTCGCAGTATGCCACGACAGCCGCTGGGCACAGACGTAGCGTCTCATTGAGCACCATGTTGAGCAGCGGCAGCTTGGCGAGCGCGTCATAGTCCTCGAGCGCTGCAACCGTCTCCACCTCGTCCCGCAGCTCCTGCTGGATTCCGGGGTGCTGCGCAAGCAAAAGCACCAAACTCGCGAGCACCGACGCTGTCATCTCGTGTCCCGCCGCGAGGAACGTGCGCACCTCGCACACAAGCTCGTGCTCGCTAAGTACATTACCCTCGTTTTGCCGCAACAGTTCGTGAAACAGCGTGTACCCGTCCGGGCTCTTGGCCGCGTTCTGCAGCACGTCCTTGACGACCGACTCGATAATATTGAAGCCGGTCTGGAACCGGCGCCGCGTTGGCGTCGGGATCTTGCCAAAAGTGCTCGGAAACTGTACCGTGAGCAGCGTCCACGGCGTCAACTCGACACCAAGCATCATGTCCTTGTACGCGGAAGTCACGCACGACCCGCCATTGAACGCGTCGAACGTGTAGTCCATGGCCGTGTGTCCAAGTACATTGAGCGTCAATCGGTTGCTCAGTTGGTGAAATGGGTGCGACGTTGATTCCGGCTGCTTATCGACAAGCGCGCAAAGCTGGTCAAGCGACGCAAGAATGACCGGGACGAGCTTTTTCAGTGTTTTCGCGGCGAAAAGCGGGTTGGCAATGCGGCGGTGTCGCTTGTGCACGTCGCCCTAAATTTGAGTGGAGGTGAAGTTAGTCCAAGCGAATGTAAGAACAGACCAAGCTTCGTGTCGTCGAGCCTCGACCATGATCAGGCCCATGTCGCCCGTGATGCTACTCACAAACTTGACAGGGTTCTTCGGCTTGACAAACGAGTACGATATGAGCGCGAAAATGGTGTGCAGAGCCTTCGGGTCGACCAAGCTGAGTACCGGGATGCCCTGTGGATTCGAGAGCGACTTTCGTCAGTGGCCGATGGTTGTGAATGAAGTTCCGACGATGATTGCGCAGAAGTACCAAGAACAGGCGCCACAAGTACACCATTGGCGCATCGACCCGGTCCCAACCTTCCACTTCCTCGCCATGCAACAGCGGCAACTGCTGCAAACCGCGCTCCTCAGAAAACAAGTGCGGCGATGACTCGAGCGCATGACCGACCAGGTACCGCTGCATGCCCAGCATCCACCACCGCGACCGCAATTTCTGCTCTGGAATACCCAGTGCACGCAAATTCCGAGCGAGGCGTCGATTCGCCATGGCCTCCTTGAATGCCTGCAGGAAAACTCACGCGACGAGCGACCCGGCGGCGACTTTTGACACAGTCCGGAGATCGATCACAGCATCTTTGGTCACGACAGTAGAAGAGATCTTTGGGAATGCCGAGACAAGCGCACTGGCCTGGTCTTGCAGCACCTGGAGCTTGGCGACAGTCGAGTCGTGGACGACCGAGAAACTGTTGCCGCCCATTGTCGTGATTATCGAGAGTCGTGAGTGCGGAACGCAGTTGAAAGCTCGAGCGAGGAGGGAAGAGAGGAATGGTTGTTGGCGATCGTCGGGCCAGGACAGGGCGCCAACTTACTCGGTCCAAATGAGCGCAGTCGTTGTCTCGCTTGTTGAAACGGAGGAGCACTGCTGGCGTTGGCCCTAGATCTCAAAATTCTGCAAGGAGACCTTCCGACGATCCAGCTTTGCCCACATCTCAGATATCCGGCGGGTCCGCGCCGGAAAAACAAGCGCGCCCTTCAAAAACCCTTGTCATGCTTCTGTTTGCCTGATCTTGCCTGTTTTCTGCTGTTGTGTGCCTCGCCCACCTGCTGGCCCACCCCGACAACCAGGACTCGTTCTGCACGCAACGGGATGAGCACGGATGATCATGGGTGAGCATCATCCTGCATCACCCGAAGGACCTGCTTGTGGCATGCGAAGCGGCGTCGCTGCTGGTCGCGACAGGCGTGGGCGGCAGGATTCATTGGACAGAGCAAACACGAGATCAAAAACCGACTGGATGCGCGTCGCTTGCAGATCGTACTCCCTGTGTCCGCGCGATCGGCCCTTTATCTGGTGGACCATATTCACCTGGTCACAATAATAAGAACATGAATTAAGAAACGTTTGGTGCTCAATGCACCTTCTCTACTAATTGTTTCCGTTGCCTGAGCGTTCTGTATTGTATCCACATCGATCTGATCGAGACGAGTGCGCGTACCCGTCAACTAGTCCATTCCAAGCGCCCGCCCATGCTCGTGCGGCCGCTTCTATAGCAAGGTTGCACAAGTTCTCAATATAATCCTTCTGTTGGCTCGATTGGCAAGCCAACGATGTTTCGCTGGGTTCGCTATTTGATCACGAAGTGAACTGTCACACATGTCTGTGAACCCAGCAGCCCGCCGATGCAAAAAAACAAAATATAAAATTCACAAACACAAACATTGCTGCTTTCCAACACCAGAGCCGGTCAATAGTCCTTGACCGTTTGCGTGAAGGGAATGACCGACGTGACCTTCCCCCTGCCCATCGTCCAGCCCTCCGTCCACCACGCGCGCCGATCGGATCAGACCTCTGGACTTGCACATCGCCGCACAAGAAAACCAAAAATCTATTGTTCTCCCTGATACAGCCCGCACCGCCGCGCATCACGGTGTATCCCGCCGCTCAAACCGCACCCATGCGTTGGTCATGCGCATCGTGATCGCGCACTGCAACTCCTCGCCGCCAATCGGCACGTCGGTCGAGAGCTTGTACCGCTTGACGATCCCCGCGACAAACAAGCGCAGTTCCATGACCGCAAACTGGCGACCGATGCACGCGCGCGGGCCGGCCAGGAACGGCATGAAATCATACTGGCCAATTTGGCGCCGGCCGTCGACGACGCGCTGCGCGGGCAATTCAGTGAGCCCGTGCACGAGGTCGATCGAGTCCCATCGCCACGGGTTCCAGGTCAGCGCGTCGGGGCCCCAAATGTGCGGGTCGCAGTGGATGCCGCGCTACATGAGACGGTGGCGAGGTTGGAAGACGGCGCCAGAATAACGAGAATGAACATGAACCGTAGCGAACGTGAGC
Source organism: Allomyces macrogynus ATCC 38327 (assembly GCA_000151295.1). Lineage (NCBI taxonomy): Eukaryota > Fungi > Blastocladiomycota > Blastocladiomycetes > Blastocladiales > Blastocladiaceae > Allomyces > Allomyces macrogynus. The sequence continues at coordinate 855,223 of GG745351.1, read as the reverse complement.
AACGTACAATCGGGACTTCTATACGGAACCCTTTGGGCAACTCCAACGGCCCAAGCGCCGTCGTTGGGATCGTCGCACCGCCCTCACCCACGTCGCGGAATGTAATAAAAACGGCCGGGAACAAACGCGACGTCTCGTTGATGATGGCGTTGAGCCGCGGCAGTTTGCTCAGCATGTCATAATCCGTCAAGTCGTCGACTGTTTCCAACTCCTCCAACAACTCCTGCTGAATCTCCGGGTACTGCGCGAGCAGCAGCACACAGCTTGCGAGCGTTGACGACGTAGTCTCGTGCCCCGCGGCCAAGAACGTGCGAATCTCGCACATCAGCTCGTGCTCCGACAACGCATTGCCCGCGTTCTGCCGCAACAATTCATGAATCAGTGTCGGCCCGTCCGGGTCCATGGCGGCATTGCGCAGCATGTCCTTGATAGCCTCGTCCACAACTCCCATCTCGCGCCAGAAATTGGCCATTTTGCGCGACGGGATCCGGCCAAACGTGTTGGGGAATTGCAGGGTCAGCATGAGCCACATGCTGATCTTGAGCGCGTCAACAGCCTTGCGGTAGGCGCGCGAGACGCGCGAGCCCTGTGGACTGAGCGCGTCGAGGTCGTAGTTCATGGCGGTGCGGCCGATCACGTTCAGCGTCAAGTCACTGCTGAGATCGTGGAACGGCAATGGGGCCGATGTGGAGGTGGACTGGTCGGCGAGCGCGTAAAACTCGTCGAGTGACGTGAGCATGGCGGGGACGAGCGGTTTAAGCATCTTCATGGAGAAGAGCGGGTTGATGATGCGCCGGTGCCGCTTGTGCACCTCGCCCTACCGGTGGAGAAACAAGCGGGTGAGCGGGACTGTTACAACAAGTCGTCCGCGAATCGAGTGGATCCATACCTGGACCACGACGAGGCCCGCGTCGCCCGTAGCCATCCCCACGAGCCGGACGCCAATTGGCGTCTTGACGAACCGGTACGAGTTGGCTGAGAAAACCGTGTGCAAAGCCTTCGGGTCGGCAACAATAATCTTGGGCGCGCCCTACATGTTCAAGCACTTCGCGTCAAGTGATATCGTCTCAAACCCGCCCAACATGACTGCAGCGAGCGTACCAGGACGAACCGACTCAGGAAAATGAGCGGCTCGACCCCCGGCCGGTCCCACCCGTCAATCCCCTCCTCCCCATGCAGGAGTGGCATGAGCTCGGGTCCACGGCGGTCACCGACGAACGCTGGTTTGGTTTCGAGCATATGGCCGAGCAAGTACCGGTGCAGGCCAAACAGCCACCACCGCCGCCTACGGAGCGACTGTTCGGGCACGCCCTGGCGCCGGATCCAACGCGCTTGCCGCGCATCATGAATAAGGTCCTTAACAGTCCAAAGAACGGTTAAGGCCGCAATCGATGTGGTGATAGTGCGTGCAACGTTGGATTTGCCGATTCCTTGATGAAGCGCGGCGGGCGCCAGCGCGACGGCATGTTGGTGAAGAGATAGTGCCGCGACGGCAGGGTCCGTCACGACGGAGATGTTGTTGCCCATGGTTGGTTGTCGAGCTCGTTGGTGTTTGAGCGCTATGACAGAACGCGACTCCACCTTTGGGCAACTTGGTGATGTGGTGCTTGGTCGCCAAGGACATGCCCGGACTGGCCCGTTTGTGAACCGAAAATCGCCGCCTCCCCATTCGGCCCTGCACAGATCCTGGCCGTCATTGCCGGCGTTCCCTCTCCGTTCCCAAAAATAATCCATATCATTCCCTCTCTCTCTACTCTTCACCCCGCCAGGTCGCGCCACCACTACCCGCCGCGCTCCACCGGACTCGCGACTGCTGTTGCCACAACCTCCTGCAACCGGCACACTTCATCCGTCAGCACCCCAATCTGCTCCTGATACTGCTGCGCAACCGCTTCTTCCCGCTCCTTGGCCTCCGCGAGTGCAGCCTCCAACCTCCCCACCTCCTCGCTCTTGGCCGCGCTCATCTCCGCCATATTCGCGCGCGCCTCAGCGCGCTGAATCCGGCGCCACATGCGATCAATCGCGGCGACGGCAACCCCCGTCGCGGCCGCCGCAGGCGGAGCGGATGTGGGCGCGACGCGATCGACGTCGAGCTTTTGCAGCCGTGAATCGAATGTGCGCACGCGGCCTTCCGTCTGCATCCCCGTCGCGCGGGTCGTGGGTGGCGGGTCGCATTGCGTGGTCGAGGCGACGAGCGTGGGCGGGGCCGGGGTTTGCGTGGAGATGCTGAATTGCGCGTGCGGGATGTCGGCGGGAGCGAGCTGCGTGCCTTGGTCTCGCGTCGACGGCTTGGCTTGCAATGCGGCGAGCTGCGTTTGCTGGACTGTGGAGGTGGTCGGGGAGTTAGCGGCGCGATCGTGGTTGCCGGGCGGAAAGAATGGGTGGAGATGGCGTACATCCAGCGACATACACGAGCCGCGCCCACGCGGCCTCAACGTCGTCGCGCGGCGCGCGCGCCGGAAACGAGGCGCGTGCGAATCCGTCGCCCGCGTCATCGCCTACGAGTTGCGCGTAAACGTCGAGTTCGGTCCCGAGTGCGGCAAGTGCGGCCACAACGCCCGCACACAGCGGCGCAATCGACGGCTGCGTGGCCATGGTAAGCTGCACGTGCGCCGAGAAATGCGCGGCGAGTGCGCGCCAGTCGTCAAGCCGCGGCACCTTGCGCGCGCGAATTTGCATGAGCACGCGGTCGATGGGCTTGGTGTTGCCGTTGCCGCCGCACCTAGAAGGGATGTGGGTCAGGGCGAGTGCGGACGGGACGGTGTAGAGGTGGTGGAGAACGTACAGCGCGCTGTACCGCGTCAGGAGCTGCTCGGAAAAGACCCAGACGGGGCCGGCCGAGCTTGATGTGAGCGTTGCGTGCGTCGAGACTTGGTCCAGGAGCTACGACGAGGCGATTTGGGTGAGGGAACAAGCAATCGCAGATATGGGGAGGAAAGGCGAACACACCTCCGCAAGTGCCGCCATGCGGTCTTCTGGCGCGTCGAGCAATTCGCCTTCCAGGACCAGTGCGTAGCTGGCGAGCACGTCGGCGCCACGCGCTCGCAGCCGGCCGTGCACCTGCGCTATTGCCTCGCCGACGAGGGTCTTGACCGTTCGATCACTCTGCGCGCCATATTTCGTGTCAGTGCCCTTTGTGTGGATCAAGGAACAAGCACACTTAGGTACCCGCAGATGGCTCGCGAGATCCCGCCACTTGGCCTCTTCCTGCTCGGCCCGCGATCGTTGCTCGGCGATTTCGGCATCCTTGTCGCGTAATGCGGAATTGAGGCTACCCACGGGTGCAGGACGTGAGTGAATGGGCAATCAGCGGTGAGCAAGGGCGAGCATGGGCATACAAGGCCATCTTGTCGGTCACCGATGCAATCTCATCGTGGAGCCGCTGCTGCTCCTGGCGGTCGACCTGCATCGACCCGACCAATTCCTGGACACATCAAGACCGTCAGTGATGGCCCCATCGCAAAATGGAGAGAGGAGGATCGCACCCTGGCCTGCTGCAACTCGGCCTCGGCGCGCGCAACCCTGGCGTGCAGGTCAGCGACGGTCTGGTCGCGGCCGAGCCGCAAGTCGTAGAGCTCCGACTGGAGCGTTTCTATGGAGGAGAAGGGGCATCTCGATCAATCGGCGCGCACACGACGAGGTCATATGAACCACACACCGCACCATTTTCGAGAATCTTGCGCTGCAGTTCCTGCGCGGTCGTTTCGAGCAAAGTGCGCGTCGATTCGAGTTCGCGGTGCGCCGAGGCCGTGTGCCCGAGACTCGGCGACGCTGATGCGGGCCGCACGTGGTCGGGATCGCTCAACGCAGTGGCGGAGGGGGTGCCGTTGAGCCAGCCGGCGAGACTGCGTCCGACGCGCTACACACACGGGCGCAGCGATGCTGTCAGCACACGGGAGCATGGGCAGTGTGTGTGGAGCAGGTAGGTACTCCCGCGCCCGTGGCCGCAACCAGTTCCTTTTGCAGCTGCTCTATGCGCGTGGTGAGGACCGAGTTGTGGAACGTGAGCGCATCGAGCTGGCCCGCAGCGGCTCGCGCGCGGGTATCGTGTTCGGCAGCGGCTGCTTTCAGCGCAGCGGCCTTGGAGCGCTCGTCCACGAGGGCCTTTTTCAGGAGCACCGTCTGCGCCTTGGCGCGGCCAAGCTGCACGGTCAGTTGCGCCGTCGGGTCCGAGGGCGAGTCGGGCAGGGCCATCGCGGCTGCAGTCGCCGTCGGGGACCGCGACGTGGTCGTGGTGGTCATGGTGGTGCCGTTGCCAAAGCCCGACCACCCGGTCCATGCGGACCAGGCCGTCTTGACGCTCGAGGGGCGGTCGGATTGATCATGCGCTGGTACGGCGCGGGGAGGGTCAGCGTCCTGTAGCGATGGCGATGCGGCGACGGGATCGGGCGCGCCATACCGTCGTGAGCGGAGGGCACGGGCGCAGACCGGACCGAGGCAGGCACATGAGCCAGCTCGCCGTTAACGAGCGGCGGCGAGGACGAGGGCGTAGCCATGGTTGGGTTCGCCGGGGAGCGAGCGAGAGCGGTCGTTTGGTGTCGGTGGTGCTGGGTGCCGAGCAGGGTCTGGGTCAGGTCGGGCGTCGTCGTCGAGCAGGCGGCAGCGAGCAGATTGCAGCAAGCGGCACGGCCAACGGCGCGCGTTACATGAGGAAGCTGCCGGTCGCGATGGCTGCCGGTCGCGATGGCTGCCGTCGAGTCGTCCACGTTGCGCGGCAAGTCGCGCGGTCAGTCGCGTCGCTGCGGTCGCCGGCCGTTCTGCTTTGCTGCAGCGCGTGTTCGCGCCCGCCGGGCGTGCCGATGAGCGCACAGATGCCACGCATGTCGCCGCCACATGACGCTGCCGAGGCGTCTCGGCTCTGCTTCGGGGACTGCTCCGCCCACATGCAGCGATCATGCCCCGCACACACCAGCCGCGACGCGTCTCGCGCTTCCGTCTTCCCACCGCACGGTCTGCACCGCCGTGTCCGCAGGGCGTGCTGCTGGGGCGCCGTTCCCACGCGCCAGCGCGACGTCGCTCACTCGATCGCGCCAGCTCCACTCGTGGGGTCAGACGGCCACTCCACGTCGGTCGCCGCTCCTCCGCGATTCCACCCCGCTCACGCCGTTTGCTCGTCCACCCTTGCGAGGCGCCTGCTCGCCGTCAAGACTTCACCGCATCATCCACGCCGGCATGCCGCTCGTCTCGTCACTGACAGCGCAAGTGCCGACGCCCGCGCGCATCATGACCGGCGCCAGCTCGAGCACCACCACCGCGGCCACGCGCACCGGCCGCCCGCGCACCGCCGCTGTGACCGTGGAAACGACCACGACCAAAATCTACACGCGCAAATCTGCTCCCTCAACTTCGAAGAAGGCGACCACCGCTGCTGCTGCCGGTTCCGCCAAGCCGTCGAGGCGATCCAGCTCGAAGAGCGCCGCGCCAGCTCCCGCGCCAGCACCTGCCGTTGCGCGTCCACCGTCCACCGAGCCCACCTACAAGTCACGGCTCGCGCACGTCAAGCCGCGCGTGTCGAGCTGGCGCGATCCCGTCGTTGTGGTCCCGGGCGCCGTCGCGCGCGCCGCCGAATCGTCGTCCGAATGCTCCACTTGCCCGCCGACTCCACCGTCCCCAAGCGACGCGCTCCCCGCAGTCGCCACGACCACGACTACGACTGCTCCCGCCGCCGATGCTGCTGCCGACCAGTCCCCGCCACCGCCACCGGCTCCCGAGCTCTGGTACCACCGGCTCGGCGGGTACTTTGTGCGAATCTCGCTGACGATGAGGAAGCCGCAATTCGCGTGGTACTGCGGCCACGTCCTGACGGTGGTCGGGTTCCTGTTGCATCTTCTGCTCAAGGGCAACAAGCCCATGTTCATCATCGGGCTTGCGGGTGCGCTCGTCTCGTACCTGGTCGTCATGTATCGCCAGCACCAGCCGCAGTACCGCAAGCGCGGATTCCGCGCGACGGTCCGTGCCCTCGCGGCAGACATGAACGCGCATTACGTCTGGCTTGCCCTGTTTTTCATGGTCTCGGGCGCGCCGTGCACGCGTACGTTATTGCTTTGCTCCATCTTGATCGATACCGCGAAACTGACCCCCTTTTCAACAGCCGTCCTGCTGCCTTACTTCATGTACTCGCTCTTCCACGCGCTCACCTACTACCGGTCGGTCCTCGTTCCAACCCTGTGGCCGGGCGGCCCTGCAGCCCTGCCCGCGTTTGTCCAGCGCCTTCTCGACCGGCAAGCCAACGTGACCGCGGCCATCCAACCGCGCGCGCTCGCGTTCGCCGCCTACTGGGAAGTGCTTGTGACCCCGGTCTACGTCGTCATCCAAGTCCTGCTCATGCAGCAGCTCGTTCTGGCTCCGCTCGTCTACGCCAACTTCATGACCAAGCGGTACCAGACGGCCGCGGGAACTCGCGCCGCGTTCCATACGTTGCGCGCGTGGGGCGACGACTGGATCGTGCCGCTCACGACCGACGAGTGGACGGCGGGGGTCGGCGGGAAGGCGATTGGGAGCGTCGGTGCGGCGTATATCGCGGTGCGGAATGGCGTGATTCGATACGCCGAGTACCGCGCGGGAAAGCCTGCCGAGGGGGCGGCGACGGCGGGAGGGAGCGGGACGCCGCGCGCGCGAGCGGGCGCGTCGGCGTGAGAGCTGATCCGGTTTTGTGGTTTTGGCCCGGACATCATCGTTTTTTGGTCACCGATCGCATTCCATTCCCCTGCCCCTCTTGATTTTGTTATTGCTTGATCTTGCTCGCTCACGTCGATATGCCCGGCGCGCGCGATCCATCATCAGAGAATAAATACTTGCATCTACCGCCCAACGTCCCTCCAGTCTATTCATATCCCTCATCCTCCATCCAGTCCCCACCCCACATCTTCTCCACCCACCATCACACCAGCCCGCCTGCGGCCGTCGCCATCCCGCCGCGCACATGCACCTCACACTTGACTCCACCGCGCGCATCCCGGCGCGCCGTCCGGCAACACCCCTCTCCACCCGCCGTGGCCGCGCGCCACTGCGCCGGCCGCTTGCCCCGGCACTCGCGAGCACATGGCGCGCATGAGCCCCCACCTCATCCTCCTCGCCAACCGCGCCGGGCCGGCACCCGAGCAGCCGGAACCGTTCGCGGCGCACGTGCGCTGCCGGCAACCCCGCCCAGGCCGCGATCCACTGCTCGGCGATCCCCATCCCCTCCGCCGGCACCGCCGCCGGCACCTGCGCTAGCCCAGGGAGGCTGATCGAGAGACTCGCCGACGACGACGTCGCGCTCGTCGAAATCGAATTCGACCCGGCCGACATGACGCGCGCGGCCGCAAGCATGCCCGCGCGCGACCGCCGGCCGTCCGGGATCGACGACGTTTCCGAGCACATCGACCCGGATGTCTCCGACCGCCTGAGCCCGCGGCGGACGCGCAGCGGCGGCGGGCTCGGGACCGCATGCGCGCGCAAATGCGGCGTCGCCGGCATCACGCGGGACGCAATATCGATGCGCCCCTTGTCCGGATCAATCGCCAGGTCCGACCCGGACGAGGAGCG